>BQNB010183508.1:0-12397 GCA_026074375.1 Tanacetum coccineum | reverse complement strand
AATTTTATGCATACCAAAATCTTTATTGACAATAACAGTACTATTTGCATAATTAAAAATCCTGTTTTTCATTAAAAAAACAAAGCATATAGAGATTAGATATCAATTTATTAGAGATTGCAATGATAAGAAATTGATTCAAATGGTTAAAATCCATACTGACAAGAATGTTGCAGATCTGCTTACAAAAGCCTTTGATGTAAGTAGGTTTCAATATTTGATTGCTAGTATTGAAATGTTAAATCTATAAAATATTTTATCTCTTTATGATTTTGTAGAGTTTTGTATGAATTAGTACTGTTATTCATATCATAAAATGTTTCTTCTGTTAAGTATAATTAGTGCTGCTAGTTATACTTAATACTGCTAAGTTAATACTGTTAGTTATACTTAATACTGCTGGTATAATTAATACTGTGATTGCAAGAATTGATGAGAATAAAAACAGAAAGAGAGATGTGTGGAATAAAAAGAGACAGAGTGATTTGGTGAGAAAAAGAATTGAGAGATGTGGTGAGTTAAAAAAACAGAAAGAGAGCTAAGTAAAAACAGAAAGAGAGAAATGTGAGCAAAAAGAATTGAGAGAAAGCAAAAACAGACAGAGAGAATTGTGAGTAAAAAGAATTAAGAGAAATCAAAAAAAGACAGAGAGTTTTTGTGAGTCAAAATGTTAATTTGATGATGGAAAAGCTGTTTGGAATGGAATTGGAGTTAATGCTGGTAACTCAAAGTTAATGCTGCTAGGCATAAACTTATTACTGCTGATGAAAGTTAATGCTGCTAGGCATAAACTTACAACTGCAAATGAAAGTTAATGCTGCTAGGCATAAACTTACAGCTGCTGGTGAATGTTAATGCTGTTGAGGGTATTTTCATAAATACTTTGATCAAGGGTTTCAATAACTCATTTAATCTATTTCATTCAATCATATACTCTCTAATCACAAACCCTAACTCAATTTCATCATTCATTATCAAAACCCAACACAATGGCAGATCTAAAGTTTGCTGATATTCTAAACCTGCTGAAAGTGAAGGGTTTGAGCAAATTGTTGATTTTCTGAATGCAAACCCTATCAATTATGCTTTAATGGTTAATCCTACAATATACACTTCGTGTATTGAACAATTCTAGGATACTGTCAAGGCGAAAACTGTCAATGGGGAAGTACAGTTGCAAGCCCTAGTGGATGGAAGAAGATTGTCATCACTGAATCAACTATAAGAAGAGATCTTCAATTAAAAGATGTTGAAGGTATGGATTGTTTGTCAAATGCTACCATTTTTGAAGAACATACAAGGATGGGATATGAGAAAATTTCACAAAGGTTAACTTTCTATAAGGCATTCTTTTCCCCGTAATGGAAATTCCTTATTCATGCCATTTTGCAATGCTTAAGTGCTAAGACTACTGTATGGAATGAATTTAGTAGCACTATGGCTTCTGCCATTATCTGTTTAGCTATAAACCAAAAGTTCAACTTTTCAAAGTATATTTTTGAAAGTATGGTGAAGAACTTAGAGAATGTATCTGGTAAATTTTTGATGTATCCAAGATTTGTACAAGTGTTTATGAATCAACAACTTGGTGATATTTCATATCACAAAAGGATTTATGTTACACCCTCTCATACTAAGAAGATCTTTGGGAACATTAAGAGGGAAAGAGAAGGTTTTTCTGGAAAAGTCACACCTTTATTCCCAACCTTGATGGTACAAGCTCAAGAAGAAATGGGTAAAGGTTAAGCAATTCTAACTGATCCCCATCACACACCCACTATTATTGAATCAACATCTCAACCTCAAAAGAAATAAAAATCTAGGAGGACTAAGAGAAAGGACACTGAGATACCTCAGTCTAGTAACTAAGAGAAAGGACACCAAGATACCCCAGTCTAGTGTTCCTACAGACACAATTGCCCAAGACACCATGGAGGACACAATTGCTCAAACTGGGTTTGAGAATGTGTCTAAAACATCAAATGATTCACTGCTCGTAGGAGTTAACACATCTCGAAATGATGAGGATAGTATGAAACTTTAGGAATTGATGGATTTTTGTACCAAATTGCAACAAAGAGTGTGTGGCCTAGAGAAAACAAAGACTGCTCAAGCTCAGGAAATTACAAGTTTAAAACTAAGAGTCAAGAAGTTAGAGAAGAAAGGATTGTCAAGAACTCACAATCTTAAAAGACTACACAAAGTTGGTTTATCAAGAAGGGTTGAATCCTTTAAAGAAATTTTGGGTGAGGAGGATGCATCCAAACAAGGGAGGAAAATTCATGATATTAATGCTGATGAAGACATTACCCTGGAGAATGTTCATGATGCTGAAATGTTTGATGTAAATGATTTACATGGTGATGAGGTGTTTGTTGAAAAAGAAGTTCCTGTTAAAGAAGTTAGTGTTGTTGGTAAAGTTAATGCTGCTAGCATTGCTACAACAGTTAGTGCTGCCACAATAATTGAAGTTGACATGACTTTGGCTCAAGCACTGGCAGAGTTGAAGAGTGCAAAACCAAAAGCTGATAAGGTTATGTTATAAGAACCTGAGCAGGGTACAACTACAACACCAACTGCTGCTACAACACCTACTCCTGCTAGCACAAGACCCAAGGCTAAAGGGCTTGTTATTTATGAAGAAGAGCAAGAAACTACACCAATAGTTTTTTCTCAACAACCATCACAGGTTAAGGTTCAGGACAAAGGTAAAGGAATCATGGTAGAAGAACCTTTGAAGATAAAAAAGAAATATCAAATCAGTTTTGATCAACAAGAAGCTATAAGATTACAAGCTGGATTTGATGAAGAAGATAGGCTTGTAAGACAAAGAGAAGAAGAAGCCAACATTGTTTCATGGGATAATGTGCAAGCAATGATAGATGCTGATTATCAAATGGCTCAACAATTGCAAGCAAAAGAACAAGAGAAGTTGAGTATTGAAGAGAAGTCCAAGTTATTTGTACAACTCTTAGAAGCAAGAAAGAAACACTTTGCAGCAATGAGAGCACCTAAAAAGAGGAGCAAACCACCAACTAAAGCTCAAAAGAGAAATACAATATCTACTCATCTGAAAAACATGGCTGGATACAAGCCCAGTTAATTAAAGAACAAGAGCTTTGATGATATTCAGAAGTTATTTGACAAAGCTATGAAAAGGGTAAACACATTTGTAGATATGGATAGCGAATTAGTGAAAGGCAGTATAGTAAGAGCAAAAGGAAATTCTAAGAGAGCAAGAGATGAGCTAGAACAAGAAAGTATTAAGAAGCAGAAAGTGGATGAGGATAAAGAAACAACTGAGCTTCAAAGTCTGATGGAAGTCATTCCTGATGAAGAGGAAGTAGCAGTTGATGCTATACCTTTAGCTACTAAGCCTCCAAGTATTGTTGACTGAAAGGCATTGTTGACTACAAGATTTATAAAGAATGGAAAAAAACCTATTACCAGATAATCAGGGCTGATGGAAGTTCAAAGATGTACTTAGTCTTTAGTCATATGCTCAAAATCTTTGATAGGGAAGATTTGGAAACCCTATGGAAATTGGTAAAAACTAAGCATGGGTCAACAAGGCCAGAGGAGGCTATGAGAGAGTGGTATGGGGTGATCTAAAGATAATGTTTGATCTACGTGTTGAAGATCAAGTATGAAGGAATCAACAAGATTACAAAGTGTTAGATTAGAAAATATATGACTCATGTGGAGTTCATTCTTTAAGGATGCAACATATGCACATTCATATGCTGGTAGAAAAGAGATATCCCCTTACACCTGCTATAATTACTGATATGTTAAATAAGAAGCTTCAATGTGATCATTTTAGTAAAATGGTATATCAGCTTCTTAAACTTCTCACAAAACAGCTCAAGAATCATTGAAAGTGTTTAAATGTAATCCTCCTAGTGATTAATAAAGCTTTTCAATGAAGGAAACTGATATTTGAAGAGAATATCAGTTTAGAGAGGATTGTTGGGATTAAAAGACTTCATGATGATCTTGAAGTTACTGCTACTAAGGTTTGTGTTACTGCTGCTAAGCTAAAGTTAGTGTTGTTCATTAACTCTTATAAAAAATATGCTAAGTAGTTAGTACTGCTAGTTCATAGTTACTACTGCTAGTGTAAAATTCGTACTGCTAGTGAAGATTGAAGAAAATATTCTAAGTAAATACTACTGCTTGTACATAGTTAATGTTGTTGGTGTATAAGTTACTACTGCTGGTGCTAAGTTAATGTTGCTAGTACAAAAGTTACAATTGTTCAAAGATTAAGATTGCTGAAAGAGTTTCTACTGTCAAAAGAGAATGGATAAAGACAGAAGAAAGGATAAAGATTGATTGGAGAATCAAGAGTACTTACGGTGATAAAGTATGAGTTATTTATACGATGATCAAATGAATATTCTAAGTTTTAGGAATATATTGTAAATCAACTAGGACTCCTTGGTGTATAAAAGGAGGTCCTAGGGCATAGAGTTTGCTATCTAGAAATCTTTTGTTTTGATATCGTTATAGCTTCAAGGTTTTGTAACCCTAATACTAGTTAGAGTATTCATATTAATATATTGAAGCTTTGTTTGTTAATCTGTGTGTTCATTAGAATTACTGTTCTATTGCATATTCTTCTTATTGATCAAAGATTAGATTCCGCATAATCTTTGATATATTTTACAAAGTTTCTACCATAGTTGTGTAGGATTTATCTTGCATAACTAAACCTTACACAAGCTAAGGAATTCAAGATCTATTCAAGTGGGATCAACAATTATCTAGAATATTCTCTTTCATGATGGCGTCACGACTAAAACGCGATGCCATCACAGAGATTTTCCCGATTTTCCTATATATACAAATCTGTTTTTAGGGTTTTAAGTGTGTAACTTTAGAGTAAAAGAAAGGGACGAACCCTAGTTCATTTAGCAGCTGTTAGGGACGATTTTAGGGCCTCAAAACCCTATTGTACTTCCTTCAATTCATGTTTTAATCAAGTAAGACTATCTTAATCATTCAATATGTCTTGTTGTGTGATTCTTATCTGTTCTTGCTTTATCTTTAACATGCTTGGCTAAACCTTCTATTGTGTTTATTTATGATTGTATGAAACCTAGGATGTAGATCTTAGTGGTGTTGCTTCTTGTGATGAATATGCATGTTAGGTCTTAGAAAACCAGCTTTTGTCTGTATCGCTGTTGATATGTCTAGAAAAACATGATTGTGTAGAAAGGATACCATAAGGTAACAGTGTTCATACTACCTTGCCCCTTATATGGTTGATCCACTCTAAATATATTTCAAATGCATTTAATATACTCTTAAGGGCCTTGTAATAGTCTTCATACTACCTTACTTGTGCGTTGCCTTAACGGAATATTAAATAGACGGCGGATTCGTGTAATTCGTTCATGACTTAGGAAATAATTACATAGATCATCACAAGTGTGACAAAGCAACAACACTAGGAGAAGCAATCTAGGGAGTAATACATAATTAAATGAACACAATATTTTATTATATTGTTATCACCATTAGCGTAGTTTATATTTATTTTAATAGCTAAAACCAACCAACCTCTCAAATATATGATTTACTGCTTTCATAAAATATAAAAATACAAAAAATAATCTTCTCTCAACCTTTAGAATTCTGTTAGACCGTAATCAAGCCGTCCCAACCTATTCCCCTAGAGAACGATAACAAGCCCCGAGTCTTGCCTATACTACACTACAACGATTAGGTACACTACCTAGGGAGTTGTAAAACTTCTTGTAGAAGTCCCTTACGACAACCGCAACAAAAATGAATTTTTGTCATAAATCACCATGTAATCTTCATTGTTGGATTCGTTAAACGATAATCTAAAGTTAATTTTATTGTCGTTAAGAGGACTTACCGTGGGTTCACAGGAGGGTGTTTCTTCAAATGTCAAACTATCATTGAAGACTATAGAATGCTTTGATCTCATGTGATGGTCTTGGTGATTATGATTGGAGTGATCAAGCAGAAGAAGGTCCAACTAACTTTGCACTCATGGCTTACTCTTCTACAAGTTCTAACTCTGAGGTATCTACTGATTCAAACTGTTCATCATCTTGTTTGGAAAATGTTAAAATTCTTAAAGAACAAAATGAATAGCTATTAAAAGACTTAAGGACATCTAAGATAAATGTTATTACTTATAAAACAGGTTTAGAGTCTGTAGAAGCAAGACTTCTAGTTTATAAGAAAAATGAGTCTGTTTATGAAGAAGATATCAAGCTCTTAAAACGTGAGATTTATTTAAAAGAAGTAGCCATTACAGAGCTTAGGAGGAAGTTGGAACTGGCTCAAAAACAAAAAGATGAAATTCAGCTAACAGTAGAAAATTTTGAGAATTCATCTAAAAACTTAAGCAAACTACTAGACTGTCAGATAGTTGATAAGTGCAAAATAGGTTTAGGGTATAATGTTGTTCCACCTCTCTATACAGGAAACTTTATGCCTCCAAAACCTAATTTGTCATTCTCTGGTCTAGAAGAGTTTGTGAATGAGCCAATAGTTAGTAAACCTACAGTTAAGAAGCATGTAGTTGAGACTAGTGAAGCTAAGGCTAGTGTAGACAAGCTTAAGGAAGTTAAGAAGAATAATGGTGCTTTAACTATTGAGGATTAGGTGTCTGATAATGAGGAAGAAGATATGCCTCAGGCTAAGATTCAAAAGAAAATAGTTAAACCTAGTTTTGCTAAAATAGAGTTTGTTAAATCTAAAGAGCAAGTAAAAACTCCTAGGAAAACAACTGTTAAACAAGGTAATCAAAATAGGCAGAACACACATAGTCCTAGAAGAAACCGAATAATATGACGTCTCAAAGATTAGGAAGTAATTTTGAGATGATTAACAAAGCTTGCTATGTGTGTGGAAGTTTTAATCACTTGCAGTATGATTGTAATAACCATTAGAGACAGTTTAATAATAAAAAGATGGTTATTAAACCCGTGTGGAACTTATACTAAGGGTGGAAATCATCTGAATTTTTCTAGAATGATCCACTAGTCCTAAAAGAGGTACCATGGTTACTAAAAGCAGTAGTATTAAGGATAAGGTTGGCTTAGTATCACCTACTACTGCTAGATGAGTTAATACTGCTCAACCCAAAACAACAGTGAATAGCATAAGACCAATGACAAATGTTTTTAATAAAGCACAATCAACTGTTAGAAGGCCCATTAACAACATAACAGCAACTAAAAACATAAATTTTAATAAGAGGGTTAATACTGTTAGTGGAAAGAACGTTAATATTGCTAGGCCAAAAGCAGTAGTTAATACTGCTAAGCCAAAAGCAGTACTTAATGCTGTTAAGGAAAAACCAGGTTAATGTTGTTAAGGCCTCAAGCTTGTTGGGTTTGGAAACTAAAGACTAAAGTATTAGACCATGTTTCTAAACACAACAGTGCATCAACCATTCTAAAAAGGTTTGATTATATTGATGCACAAGCCAGATCTAAGTCAGTGATGGCTTGGGTCCCCAATAGAAACTGATTTTCTTACCTTATGTACAGGGCAATCTACAAATGGAATTACTTCTGTCAAGGTGTGATTGACAGTGGATGCTCAAGGCACATGACAGGGAATATGTCCTATCTTACTGACTTTGAAGAAATTAATAGAGGATTTGTTGCCTTTGGAGGTAACCCCAAAGGAGGGAAAATCACATGAAGAGGTAAAATTAAAGCTGGTAATTTAGATTTTAAGAATGTGTATCTCTTTAGTGTCTCACAAATGTGTGACAAAAAGAATAGTGTTCTCTTTAATGACACTGAATGTATTGTTTTATCTCCAAACTTTAAGTTAATTGATGAATAAAGTCTGTTTTACTTTAAAGTCTAGAAAGAACAATATGTATAGTTTGATTTAAAGAATCTTGTTCCTAAGAAAAGTTAATTGTCTCTTTAGCAAAAGCCTCATCTGATTGAATCTAAACTTTTGGCATAGGATACTTGGGACACATAAATTTCAAAACTATGACTAAATGGTTTAAAGGAAATCTTGTAAGAGGTTTACCTTTAAAACTTTTTGAAAATGATCAAACCTGTGTTGCTTGTCAAAAAGGAAAGCAACATGGAGCTTCTTGTAAGTCTAAAATAGTAAGTTCAATCAGCCAACCCTTACATATGTTGCACATGGATTTGTTTGTCCAAACATTTGTAAAAGCATAATGAAAATGATGTATTGCCTAGTTTGTCACATGATGATTACAATAGGTTTAAGTTGGGTTTTCTTTCTTTGCTACTAAGGATGAGGATAGTGGCATTTCTTAAAGTCCTTTATAACTGGAGTTGAAAATCTATAGATCAAAGGGTTAAGGTAATTAGAGTTGAACATTGGAACCTGAGTTCAAGAATAAGGAGATGAATAAGGTTTTATGGAGAAAGGTATTAAGAGAGAATTTAGTGTTGTCTAGAACTCCTACAAAATAGAGTAGCTGAGAAGAAAAATAGAACACTAATTGAGGCTGCTAGGATAATGGCTAGCTGATTCTAAGCTACCCCTCTACTTTTTGGGCTGAAGCAGTTAATACTGCTTGGCTATGTGCAAAATGGGTATAGTATTAAAGCCCTATAACAAGACCCCTTATGAACTCTTTTCTTGGTAGAAAACCAGCTTTTGGCTTTATGAGACCATTTAGGTGTCCTGTTACAATTCTCAATATCATAGATCACTTAGGCAAGTTTGATGGTAAGACTGATGAAGGATTCTTTGTTGGGTACTCAACAACTAGTTAAAGCCAATTTAGAGTATTAACAATAGAATAGGATAGTTAAAAAGAACCTTCAAGTCAATTTTGTGAGAATACACATAATATTGCAGGTAATGGACCAAATGGCTTTTTAATATTGATGCACTTAACCTAGTCAATGAATTATAAGCCATGTTATTACAGGAAATTCAATCTAATGGTAATGCAGGTACAATAAGCAATGTGTTGATGAGGTAAAGCTATGAATGGAGACAGTATTCTGGAAAGATTATTTTCTGCATAACCATTGGGCCTGCTAATCTACAATTCTTCTAAATTCAAGAGTTCCTCTGATGCTGGATTTAAACCTTCAAGAGATAATGAAAAGAAGGTTACTGAAGAACCAAGAAAAGAAGGTAGTGATTCAAATAATGATCAAGAGAAAGAGGATGATAATGTTAACATCACTAACAATGTTAATACTGCTAGTGATGGAAACAACACTAATAATGTTAATGCTGTTAGTTCAACTGTTAATGCTGCTGGCATAAAAGTTAATGCTGTTGGTGCAAAAACAAGCATTGAACTTCCAAATGACCCAAATATGCTTGAATTGGAAGATATTGTTTTTAGATCTACGATGAAGTGTTGGTGTTTGCAGAAGGCTATGGCATGAACAATTTTAATATATTTATGCCTGTCAGTCCTATTCCAACTACAAGAATACACAAAGATCATCCAATTGAACAAATTATTGGAGATTTAAATTTAGCACCTCAAACAAGATGAAATGACTCAAAGAAATTTAGAAAGGAAACATGTTTGTGTTAGTTAGTTCATGTAAAAGGAACAAACATAAAGATTTTCATAATTTGCTTCTTGTTGATTTTTATCTCAAGAAGAACCAAAAAAGATAATTCATGCATTAAAGGATCCAAGCTAGATAGAGGCTATGCAGGAAGAGCTTCTACAATTCAAGCTACAAGAATTTTGGACTTTAGTGGATTTACCAAATGGCAAAAGACCCATAGGCACTAAATGGGTTTACAGGAACAATAAGGATGAAAGAGGCATTGTGATAAAGAACAAAGCAAGATTGGTTGCTCAAGGGTACACACAAGAAGAAGGGATTGCCTATGATGAAGTCTTTGCCCCTGTTGCCAGAATTGAAGCAATTAGGCTATTCTTAGCCTATGCCTCATTTAAAGACTTCATGGTGCACCAGATGGATGTCAAGAGTGCTTTTCTTTATGGTAAGATTGAAGAGGAAGTCTATGTTTGTCAACCACCAGGATTTGAAGATCCAGACTTCCCTGACAGAGTATACAAAGTAGAAAAGGTACTTTATAGACTACATCAATCTCCTAGAGCTTGGTATGAAACCTTGTCAACTTATTTGTTAGACAATGGGTTTCAGAGAGGAAAAATAGACAAGACTTTGTTTATCAGAAGGGACAAAGGTGATATTCTATTAGTTAAAGTGTATGTAGATGATATCATTTTTGGCTCTACAAAGAAGTCATTATGCACTGAGTTTGAGAAGATGATGCATAGAAGTTTCAAATGAGTTCTATGTGTGAACTCATATTCTTCTTAGGACTGCAAGTAAACCAAAAGGAGGATGGAATTTTTATTAGTCAAGACAAGTATGTAACTGACATTTTGAAGAAATTTGGTTTTACTGATGTCAAGACAGCAAGCACACCTATGGAAACTTAAAAGCCTTTGCTTAAGGATGAAGATGGTGAAGAAGTGGATGTTCATTTATATAGATCAATGATTGGTTCATTGATGTATCTTACCTCTTCAAGACCTGATATTATGTTTGTAGTGTGTGCATGTGAAAGATACCAAGTCAACCCAAAAGTGTCACATCTTCATGTTGTGAAAAGAATTTTTAGGTACTTAAAAGGTCAACCAAAATTGGGCCTTTGGTATTCAAAAGATTTACCTTTTGATTTGGTAATATACACTGATAGTGATTATGCTGGAGCAAGCTTGGATAGGAAGTCCACAACAGGAGGTTGTTAATTCCTTGGGTGTAGATTGATTTCATGGCAGTGCAAGAAGCAGACTGTGGCTGCTAATTCCATAACAAAGGCTGAATATGTAGCTGCTTCAAGTTGCTGTGGCCAAGTGCTTTAGATTCAAAATCAATTGCTTGATTATGGGTATAACTTTATGCATACAAAGATCTATATTGATAATGAGAGTACTATATGCATAGTTAAGAACCCTGTGTTTCACTAAGAAACAAAGCACTTTGAGATTAGACATCACTTCATCAGAGATTCCAATGAAAAGAAGCTAATTCAAATTATCAAGATTCATACTGACAAGAATGTTGCAGATCTGCTTACAAAAGCATTTGATGTAAGTAGATTTCAATATCTGATTGCTAGTATTGGAATGCTAAATCTTTAAAGTCCTGATTAAGAAAATGGCAAGGGAAAAGAATTGAGAGAATTAGTGAGATTAAAAACAGAAAGAGAGATATGTGATAAAAACAGACAGAGTGATTTAGTGAGAAAAATAATTAAGAGAATTTGTGAGCTGAAAAACAGAAAGAGAGTTGAATATAGCAAAAACAGACAGAGAGAATTGTGAGCTAAAAGAATTAAGAGAAACCAAAAAACAGACAGAGAGAATTGTGAGCTAAAAGAATTGAGAGAAATAAAAAACAAACAGAGAGAATTTGTAAGTAAACATATTAATTTGATGATGGAAATGCTGATTAGAAAGGAATTAGAGTTAATGCTGGTGATTCAAAGTTAATGCTGCTAGGCATAAACTTATTGCTGCTAGAGAAAGTTAATGCTACTAGGCATAACTTACTACTGCTGGTTGTAAGTTAATGCTGCTAGGCTTAATTTACTATTGAGTTACTACTGTTGGGTTACTTACTACCACTAGTTGAAAGTTACTGCTGCTAGGCATAACTTACAACTGCTGGCGAACGTTAATGTTGTTGAGGGTAGTTTCATAAATACTTCGATTAAGGGCTTCATTCAATCATTTAAGTGATTTCAATCTTTCATATACTCTCTAATCATTAACCATAACTCAATTTCATCGTTAATCATCAAAACCCATCACAATGTCTGCTCCAAAGTTTGTTGATTCACAAAACATGGTCGTGTTCTTGGCTAAACCTACTGAAAGTGATGGGTTTGAGCAAATTTTAGATTTCTTGAATGCGAATTCTATCAAATATGTGTTAACGGTTAATCCTACAATCTATACTTAATGTATTGAGTAGTTTTGGGCTACTGTAATGGTGAAATCTGTTAATGGAGAAGTTCAGTTACAAGCCCTAGTGGATGGGAAGAAAGTGATCATCACTGAGACAAGTGTAAGAAGAGATCTTCAATTGGAAGATGCTGAAGGAATTGAATGTCTACCCAATGTTGATATTTTTGAGCAACTTGCTTTAATGGGGTATGAAAAACCTTTTCAGAAACTTACATTTTACAAAGCTTTCTTTTCTCCTCAATGGAAGTTTTTGATTCATACTATTCTACAATGCCTAAGTGCTAAGTCTACTGTATCGAACAAATTTAGTAGCACTATGGCCTCTGCAATAATCTGCCTAGCCACAAATAAGAAATTCAACTTTTCTAAGTATATCTTTGAAAGTATGGTGAAGAATGTAGATAGTAGTGTCAAATTTCTAATGTATCCAAG
>BQNB010183505.1:0-12397 GCA_026074375.1 Tanacetum coccineum | reverse complement strand
GAGTGAATCACCAAAACTAATTTGTTCCTACAGTAGTACTAACTAGAATTGGCAGAATTCCAGTTAATACTGCTAAAGCTAGCAGTACTAACAATGTTAATACTGCTAGACATAATTTTAACAGTCAGGCAGCACCAACTAATGCTGCCAGGAAAGTTAATACTGTTAAACCTATTGTTAATAATGTTAGACCAAAAACTGTTTTTCATAAAACCCATTCACCTATTAGAATGCCATTTTATAGACCAACAGCACCAAGAATAAAATTTTCAAATCAAAAAGTTAATACTGCTGAGGTAAAAGCAATTAGTGCTGTTGGGGGAAAAAGGAAAAATGTTGTTAAGCCCTCAGCAGGTTGTAATTGGAGAATCAAAAGACATTACTGAAACAAAGTCTCCAAATACAATGGTGGATCAAATACTAGAAAATATGTTACTTCTAAAGATCCACTAGGCAGACCCAAGCCCAAAAAGGCTTGGGTCCCTAAGAGAAACTAATTTCTCTTATTTTTCATGTGCATGATGTTCCACATAAAGCTTTAGAGAATAAAGGGATTGTTGATAGTGGATGTTCCAGGCACATGACTGGAAACAAGGCCTACCTTGCTGAATATCAAAACTATAATGGTGGCCTTGTTGCTTTTGGAGGTTCAATTTCTTGATTGTTAACATTGGAATGATCAATCAATAGGCTGTATTAGTTAAGGGGAGGCAAGTTGATTTGTTGTACAGTTTGTATGAAGTGTTCTGTGAGCAGAAGAATCTTGACGATGGTGATGTTTTTCATAGAGTTATTTGGGTTCCAGAGAGTAATTAGAAAGAGATATCGATGGTACTAAAGAACTCTTGTTGCTAGACTTGTTCAATTTTTGGTTAACAAAAGTTAGTACCGATAGGCTTATAGTTAGTACCTACAGGCAAAGTTTGTACCGCTATAAAGCCGTTGGAGAAAATACCGCCAAGGGTCTAAAGTGTAAATTGTAACGGTTTCTTTGATCTTGGGGTTGTTTAACCTATATAAACCCGTCTCAATTGCACAATTTACTCACATAATATCTCTTAATCGCTCTCTTCTAAAACAACCCTAATCTTTTCATCACCGACAACCATTAATTCATCAAGAATGGCCGCTCTTAAATCATGCCCTAAACACAATATGATCGCTTACTTAGAGAAGACTGATGGGAATGTTGAGTTCCATGAGATTATGGACTTTCTTACACGAAGCTCAATTCACTATGCTCTTACTGTAAGTCCTGTAGTCTCTACTACCTTTGTTGAACAGTTCTGGATGTCTGCTAAATCCAAAACAATCAACAATGTTAGGTATATTACTGCCACAGTTGCTGGCAAGCCTGTGACTATCTCTGAGGCATCAATAAGAAGTGATCTTCTTTTTGATGATGCTGATGGGATAGATACTTTGAACAATCAGGCTATATTTGATACTATTTAGCTAATGGGGTATGAGGGGGACCTAACTATCTTAACATTTAACAAAGTCCTATTTTCACCTCAATGGAAATTTCTTTTTCAAACCATGAATCACTGCATAAGTTCTAAAAGCACTTCTTGGGATCAAATTCCCACTAATATTGACATAGTAGTGATTTGTTTGGCAACTAATCAAAAATACAATTTTTCAAAATTAATTTTTGATGGTATGATGAGACACTTGGATGCAAAGAAAAAGTTTGTCATGTATCCAAGATTTATTTTAGTCTTTTTGGCTAAACAGTTAAAGAATGTGCCTGTCCCTTTAGATCACTTCCTTATTAATTCCCTGACTAGTAAGGTTTTGTCATTTATGGTTAAAAAGGGTAAAAAAATTTAGGGAATGTCACACCATTATTTGACTCTATGTTGGTTCAACCAACAGAGGATGAGGGTGAAGCTTCAGAAAGACCATCTGAATCCCAACCAATTCCCTATCCTTCTCACCCAAGTGAAGACCAACCTAAGTCACAGCCTGACCCATCTCCTAGACCCTCTCCTTCTATCCCTATTCCTAATTCTGGGTTAAGCAATTATTTTGAGAATAATTATTAACGTTTCACAAGTTACTTTATCGGATACGTGAAAGTGTTTACGTTTCGCGATAAATGACAATTAGGTTTTCCCGGAACCCTAAAAATTAACGTACGCTTCAACAAATACCTACGTTTATATACAATGATCAAAGTTTATAAAACTTTAGGCATATGTATATATTTATACACATCTCATATGATTATACAAGATAACAAATACTTTACAAAATACCAAGACTTTACAAAGTAAACTTTTATATAAAAACTACACTTTACTTTTAATTAAAAGTTTTACTTATACTTTCTTTTTATAAAATGCAAGTAAACTAAAAAGAAATAAAAGAAAATAAGCTAGGAACATCATCCCTTGAAATCATGGGATGATTCCTACTTAAGGGAACCAATAAACATAACCTTTAAACCCTTGTTTCCCTCCTTTCTTGTCCCCTTGAAAACCCACGGTCAAACCCCCCTCCCCCTTTGAATTTCTTGGTCAAACTTTGCAACTAGGAATATCTACATACTCTTCCTATATATATCATGCATGCATAAGGGAATTCACATACACTTTATACTTGCAAAATTCATTTCCTTTCTCTCGTGTTCACTCCAAAACCCACGGCATTTTAAGCAATCATAAGCAATCCATACAAAACTTTTATACAATCCATACAACCCTTTACACATCAATCCTAAGGCATACTAAAGTGTTTTCAAGCATTGGTTCATCATTTGCAAGGATTAAGGAAGAAAAGGGAAGATTAGGGTTTCAAACCTAATCTAGGGTTTATAAGCTTGTAAGCTTTGGTTTTGAGTCTAAACACGGGTTTAGCATTCATTTCACATCTCATACATCATCCCTAAGGTCTTCCTAATTCCTTCATACTTTTATTTATCATGATTTTATGTGTTATATGTTAATTATGGCTAAATCACCACTAAGGACTTTTTAATATGTAAAATGAGTTTTCACTTATGTTTATGAATTTATGCACTTATTCTTATGTCATATGGTTATATATATCATGGAAAAATGAATGTAAAAGTATGTTAACATATGGTTTAAGTATAAACATGTTTAGGTATAATTAGGGTTTATAAAGCTTATTTAATATGTTTCAAGTAAATGTGTATAAATAACTTGTTAATCATGGACAAATGAAAAATATATGGACTAATGGACATTAATATAAGTATCACATATGTTACATATAGTTATTAGGGTTTCTATAATAAACTACTAGTTGAAAAATACATAAAATAAGCTTTTTATAAAAAGTATACACTTGGATAATAAAGGGGTGTATAATTTCGACACTTAGACAGTAGGTTTTGACATGGTGTGATGAATTTGAGGCATTAATGAAGAGTAGATTTTAGATGAGTTCTATGGGAGAGCTTACCTTCTTTCTTAGATTAAAAGTCAAAAAAAAAAAGATCCTATTTTTATAAGTCAGGATAAGTATGATGCATAAATCCTAAAGAAGTTTGATTTTGCCAGTATAAAGACTGCTAGTACACCAGTTAAGACCCAGAAGCCTTTGTTCAAGGATGAGGAAGCTACTGATGTGGATGTACACCTTTATAGATCTATGATTGGCTCTTTAATGTACTTGACTGCTTCTAGGCCTGATATTATGTTTGCAGTCTGTGCTTGTTCTAGGTATCAGGTAACTCCAAAGACCTCCCATCTAAATGATGCGAAGAGAATCTTTATGTACCTAAAGGGCAAACCTAAACTGGGCCTTTGGTATCCTAGAGTATCATCATTTGACCTAGAAGCTTACTCAGATAGTGACTATGCTTGAGCAAATCTTAACAGGAAATCCACAATAGGAGGTTGTTAATTTCTTGCCAAGAGACTTATTTCATGGCAATACAAGAAGCAGACAATTATGGCTACTTCTACTACAGAGGCAGGATATGTTGCTGCTGCCAACTGCTGTGGGCAAGTTTTATGGATTCAAAATCTAATGTTAGACTATGGGTTCAATTTTATGAACACAAAGATCTACATTGATAATGAGAGTACTATATGCATTGTAAAGAATCCAGTATTTCACTCCAAAACAAAGCATATTGAAATTAGGCACCACTTCATTAGGGATGCTTATGAGAAGAAACTTATACAGGTGCTAAAGATTCACATTGATGACAATGTAGCTGATCTTTTAACCAAAGCTTTTGATGTTAGCAGGTTTAATTTCTTGATTGTTAACTTAGGAATGATCAATCAATAGGCTGCATTAGTTAAGGGGAGGCAAGATGATTTGTTGTACAGTTTGTATGAAGTGTTCTGTGAGCAGAAGAATCTTGACAATGATGATGTTTTTCATAAAGTTATTTGGGTTCTAGAGAGTAATTAGAGAGAGCTATCGATGGTACTAAAGAACTCTTGTTGCCAGACTTGTTCACTTTTTGGTTGCCAAAAGTTAGTACCGATAGGCAAAGTTTGTACCGCTATAAAGACGTTAGAGAAAATATCGGTAGGGGTCTAAAGTGTAATTTTGGCGGTTTCTTCGACATTGGGATTGCTAATACTATAAATACCCATCTCAATTACACAATTTATTCACCTACACTCTCTTAATCGACTTCAATTAACGAACCCTAATTTTTCATCACTGTCGATCAACAAAATCAATTCAACAATGGCTGGTTTGGATTTCTGCTCAAAGCACAATATGGTTGCCTACTTGGAAAAGAATGATGGGAACACTGAGTTTCATCAGATTATGGACTTTCTCACTAACAGTTCAATCCACTTTGCACTCACTGTAAGTCCCATCATCTCAACTTCGTTTGTTGAACAGTTCTGGACATCTGCTAAGTCCAGAACAGTTCTACTAACATTGTGTATAGATGCCATTGTTGTTGGCAAGCCTGTGACTATCTCAGAGGCATCAATAAGAAGTGATCTTCTTTTTGATGATGCTGATGGGATAGATACTTTGAACAATCAGGCTATATTTGACACTATTCAGTTAATGGGGTATGAGGGGGACCTAAATATTTTAACTTTTAACAAAGCTCTCTTTTCACCTCAATGGAAATTTCTTTTTCATACCATGAATGACTGCATCAGCTCTAAAAGCACTTCTTGGGATCAAATTCCCACTAATATTGCCACAACAGTAATTTGTTTAGCCACTAATCAGAAATATAATTTTTGATGGTATGATGAGACACTTGGATGCATCTAAGAAGTTTGTTATGTATCCAAGATTTTTACAAATCTTTTTGAAAAACCAGTTAAGGGATGTGCCTGTCCCTATGGATCACTTTCCAGTCCCAACTTTAACTAAAAAGGTTTTGTCATTTATGGTTAAAAAGGGTAAAAACTTTTCAGGGAATGTCACACCTTTGTTTAACTCTATGTTGGTTCAACCAACAGAGGATGAGGGTGAAGTTTCAGAAAGACCATCTGAATCCCAACCAATACCCTCTCCTACTCACCCAACTAAAGACCAACCTGAGTCACAGCCTGACCCATCTCCCAGACCTTATTCTCCTAATCCTATTACTGATTCAAATCCAGAGGGCTCTGGTGGGAATCATGGAGGTCAGTCATCCAATGATATATTCCTATCAGGGAATGAGGATGGCCTAACACTCTAAAGTGTATATGATCTTTGTATTTCTTTGTATACACAGGTCACAGCTCAAGCTGCAGAAATTAAAGATTTGAAGGCTCAGATCAAACAGCTTAAAAAGAAGGCTATACCTGTAATCAACCACCACAAAGCTTGGTTTAGGGCTGCTAAGTTGAAGAAACAGCAAAATAAGAAGGATATAAAGAAACCAAAGAAGAGAAGGAGTGTATCCAAACAGGGGAGGAAAGCTGTCAAATCTTCCAAAGGTGCACCATCTGTGCAAACAAACACTGACTGGGATGCTTTGGATACTGATTTAGATGAAACAATTAATGAAGCCATGGACTACACTTTTGCTCAAGATGAAGGGAAGACTGATTCCAAGGTTGAGGAACCCGAAACAAGTTCCAAAACTGAGGAATTTCACTTGTCAGGTGATACATTGGTTGTAAAAGAGAAGGATAGTGTAGAAAAGGGAGTAAGTACTGAAGATCAAGTTAGTACTGACAAGCCAAAAGTTAGTACCGACAAGCCAAAAGTTAATACCGACAAGATTGATGAAGGTACTGCTGAGCCAAAAGATGGAAATTCAGATGAAAGTGCTGCTCCTGCAACTGTTTTCAGAGATGATGAAACCATTGCTGAATTTTTGGTATCAATGAGCCAAAATAAGGCTAAGCAAAAAGGAGTTGAGATTAAAGATACTGAAGATACTGATAGACCAAGAACTACATCTGAAAGGTCAATTTTAACTTTGAAGCCACTTCCAAAGATTGATCCTAAAGATAAAGGCAAGAAAGTTCTTGAGGAAGAAGATGAGTCAGATGCTGAATCAGAAGGTGTAAATGAAGCTGAGAAGAAATTTAAAATGCTTGCTAATGATGAAGAGATGGCCAGAAAGGTTCAAGAGGAATGGGAAGCAGAAGAGGAGAAGAAAAGGTTGGCTGAGGAAGAAGCTACTAAGGCTGCATTCACAAATGAGTATGATTTTATTCAAGCAAGACTCAATGCAGACAAGATTCTTGCTGAGAAGCTTCAAGAAGAAGAGAGAGAAAAATTCACCATCGAAGAGAGAGCCAAGTTGCTTCATGATACCATTGCTGCACAAAGAAGATTTCTTGCTCAACAAAGATCTGAGGTTATCAGAAACAGACTTCCTTCAAGAACTCAGCTGAGAAACCAAATGATGACTTATTTGAAGCATGTTGGAGGAAAGAAGCATTCTGATTTGAAGACCAAAATTTTTGAAGAAATACAAGTTTTGTATGAAAAGCTAAAAAGGTCTGATGAAAACTTCATTGCTATTGGTTCTATTGAGGATGAAAGGCTAATAAAAGATTTGAATAAGAAAGCTGCTTGTATAAAGAAGGCTGATAGTATTGAGAATGAAAGTAAAGAAGAAGAATGTACCAAAAAGAGAAAACTTGGCACAAGGAAAAAGATGAAGTCAAGGAAAAGAAGATTCAGAAAAGACACTTCTGAAGATAAGAATGATGAGCTGTGATTATGCTTAACAAAAGCTCCAGATGAGGAAAAGGAGGTAGATTATGAAATACTTGAAAAGAAGTATCCTATCATAGAATGGAAATCTAAGCATCTTAGAATTAAACCACAGTATGATGAAACTAAAGACTTAGAGGAGATTAATCTAAATGCGATGATTAGAAGCAGTGGACAAAGAAGACATTTTAGTACTCTGATGAAGGTGCTTGCCATATTTGATAGAGATGATTTGAATGTTGTATATCAACTTGTGATGGACAGATACAAAGATGAGATACCGGAAGGTTTTGACAGAGTACTTTGGGGAGACTTAATGATAATGTTCAATCCAAGTGATGACAATGAGTTTTAGAACTCACAGCAGGATTGGAATGTAGTAAGTTGGAAGCTACATGGTTCTTCAGGGGTACGTACTTTAATGACTGATGAAGGATTAGTCATTCATATGCTTGTTGAGAAACAGTATCCTTTGAGAAAGAAAGTACTGGTGCAAATGATAGAATTGGAATTGGAATCTGAAGAAGACAATACTATGGTACTATGGCATTGGAGTTGATTAGATTTGTCAAGAAGTTAATTGCAGAGTTGGAACCTGAAAACTCTGATGGAGATGAGAAGAATCTTTGAGTGTTGGTTTCAAAACCACACAATAAATGGTCATCAGTTCACCATGTTTAACAGACATAAGAACTGACTAGTCCATAAGCAAACGGCTTGTGGTAAAGACTTCTTAAATATGTTTATGGTTGACAATTTATCAAAAATTGTATGGTTCTCAAATCACCTTGCTTCACTGTAAAGAGTTGGCTAGTCCAGGATCAAACAGTTCCTGGTAAAGACAAATCAAATCTGTTGATAGCTGATAGTTTCCTAAAAACTATATGGTTATCAATGCACCATGTTATGGCAATGAAGCATTGACTAGTCCAAAATCAAACGGTTTTTGGTAAAGACAAATCAAATCCGTTGATAGTTGATACTTTACTTAAAACTATAAGGTTCTCAATTTACCTTGTTGTTTACAATGAAGAATTGGCTATCCCAGAGCAAACGGCTACTAGTAAAGGAACATCAAATTCGTTAATGGCTGGTGGTTTGTCAAAAACTACAAAGCCAACTTAGTTGGATTGTTGCAGAAAAGATGTAGTTGTGTTGCAGACAAACTAAGAAGACAAGGATTGTAAGCTGCTAAGTGATCAAGATAACGAGACAAGTGTTTAATATTATGAAAAGTGAAGATCCAAGAATGATATAGAAAGGATCAAAGGTACTTAAGTTTATCTCAGATTAAGTCAAAGATTTGACAGAGTGTTTGAATACATCCTTCATGGAATTCAAGATATCTACATCAAAGAAACATGAAGTTAAACAAGTTCAACAAACATGTTTAGGGGAGGATTGTTGGGAATTATGCTTTCCTGACTTAGTACCGCTAGTTGTAGTAGAAAGTACCGACAGTTATAGTTAGTATTGTTAGTATTAGTTTGTACCGTCAGTACAAAATAGTTAGTGTCGTTTAATAGTTAGTAGCGTTTAAGAGATATGTATGAGATATTATAGGAAAAGATATGCATTATCTTCTACGCGTTTTGTAAGTCTGTTAGGTTTTATCCTTGGCGTATAAAAGGAACCCTATGGCATTAGAGAAGATATCTCTCTCGTCACATCTCTCAATCTCATAGTTAGTAATCTGTAATCATTTTAGCAGATTAATGCAAAAGTTTAGTTGTTAATATTCATTGTTCTTCTTAGCATTATAAGTTAGTTTCCGCATAACTTATAGTGTTCATAGTCATTGTTTCTCCTATAGTTTGTGTGGAACTATCCATATTGGCTACAACCCTTAACAGGCTAGAAAGATCTATATTGAATTGGGATCTACAAAAAATTTAGCATCCTAAGTGTGTTGGTGTTCATGTATTCGATTGAGGATAAGCAAGAGGGGGAGGACCAATTTGGTCTCCAACTTTCTAGGAGCATCATGGTTATGGTGATTTAATTTCATAACTAGCCATGCATGCACATATAGTTTAAGTAAAACACGAACCGCGTAAATAATGAAAACGAATAACGACTTCACGTAAATTTCTAAAATTTTAAATTTCAATTAAAAATGTAATAACGCGTCTACTGACAAAAGACTATGATGATTGAATGCACGGATCACTTTCGGCAACGATTCTCAGTAAAAAATGGAACAACTACTCGGTTACCCGTAAAGATTAAACAAAACATTAACATTTTAAATTACCAAACGGAAACGGCTAAAATAATTATTAGAAATTTGCGGGGTGTCACATCCTTTCCCCGTTAAAAGAGCTTTGTCCTCAAAGCTTAAGACGTATCATTCGATAAAGGTTCAGGATTAACAAAAAGGTGCAGGTACTTTTTCTGCATTTGGTCTTCACGCTCCCACGTAAACTCAAGACCTCTCTTAGAGTTCCAACATACCTTGACAATCGGAATACGTCTCTGCTTCAGACGCTTGTCCTCACAGTCCATGATCTTGACAGGTTCTTCAATGAAGTAGAGTTTGTCGTCGATTTGGATTTCATCAAGTGTTATAGAAAGAGTCTCATCAGACATGCATTTCTTAAAATTCGAGACGTAAAACGTACTATGAACTCTGCTCAACTGCTCCGGGAGTTCAAGTTGGTAGGCAACGGTTCCTACTTTAGCAATGATCTTAAAAGGTCTAATATAACAAGGGTTCAGCTTTCCCTGTTTTCTAAAATGTATCACGCCTTTCCATGGTGACATTTTTAGCATGACCTTGTCTCCCACTTGAAACTCAAAGGGTTTCCATCTTACGTTGGCATAACTCTTTTGACGATCACAGGCAGCTTAGATACGGCTCTTGATTTGAATAATCTTCTCGGTTTTCTCATGGATGATCTCTGGGCCAGTGAGCTGACTATCTCTAACTGCAGCCCAACAAATAGGTGATCGACACTTACGCCCGTACAACGCCTCAAACGGTGCAACCTTAATGTTGGTATGGTAACTGTTGTTGTACAAGAAGTCTACCAACGGTTAATGTTTATCCCAACCTTTTCCAAAGTCGAGTACACATGCACGCAACATGTCTTCCAATGTCTGGATGGTCCTCTCACTTTGACCATCGGTCTATAGGTGGTAAGCTGTACTCATATCCAATCGAGTACCTAACGCTTTATTAAGAGACTTCTAGAAATGTGAAGTGAATTTCCCATCACGGCCGGAGATGATCGAAACAGGCACTTATAACAACCCGCAATTTTCATCAATGTAGTTATCCATCTATTAAATTAGATGTACTGTATTATCCATCTATTATATATACACCACCTTTATACAGGGAAAATTGTTGTTTTATCTAATTTTGCAACGTAACTTGCATCTCTAAAGTAAACGAGCTCACGCAACCTCTATCAATGCCATCTATATCTATGTTTACATCATGTAAACATCCTAATATGTCAAGTCTATATCTTAATATCATTTTACTAAGTACATTATCTATTTAACGTACCATTTAAACGTTATATCAAAACAGGCATTAAACGTTAACGTTTATATCAAAACCTTAATTATATGTAATGTATACATATAAAATGAATGTGCAAGCCTTAAAGTATGTGTAAAAGTTTACAATACCCCACATTTAAATAACTTTTCACTCCAAAATGTATACAATTCTTTTTAGCTCAATGTACAAGCTAATAAAGCATAAAATTCAAACTAGCTCATTTCCCTCCAAAATCTTAAGGATTTCGTACCACCTCTTTAGCACTAATTACAAACACTCAATACATAATATTTAAACACTTTTACCTCTCTAATCTCAGCTCCAACACTAACCCTAAAACCTTAATCCTAAACCCGAAAATCCTAGCAAACCCGTTACACCCTTAAACTAGTTAATAGTTTTCAGAAATCTGATCCGTTGATAAAACATAGGATCTGGGAAAAATCAATAGGCTTTAGGTATTAAGTGAAAACACTAGGTTTTAGCCCTATGTCTTGTGATCATTTTTTCGGTTGACTCAACCCGATTCGACGTCGGATGAATTAGTTATAGCCAAAATGGCAAAGGTGCGCAGATTCTGCAAACCTGTAGTAAACGGCTATTATCTCTAGATTTTTGTATAGTAACCCCTAAATATGCAAAACTGAAAGTTGTAGAGGATTCAAATATCTAACTATGCTTACTGGTTTGAGCTTCATCAGAGTTACGGTTTGTAAATGGCAACCATTTTACCGAGACTGATGTTGGCTGTCCAAAAACGGCCATGTATAAACTAAATAAATACCTCAAGCTCCTCCATGACTCACCACCACCTTCATCACCATGACCTCACCACCACATCACCATCACTCCAGCACCTTACAAGCACCTCCATCACCACCTTGTAAGCTCCTTGTCACCTACTTGTCCTTCTTGTGGCCAAAAACCCTCCAACACCCCACACCTTGCAAATCTACACTTCTAGCTCACAACACTCATCCTATAGACTTCATTAGTCATCTATCTACAGCTCTTGACACCTTTCATAGCTAAAACTTGGGCACCAAGGGTGTTTTCACCCTATAAATACACGAACCAAAGCACCCTTTTCATTTCATCCCACACATCTCATCTCATACCCTCAAATGGAATTCTAGCCTTCCATAGCAGCAATAGAAGATCAAGAGAAGTCCCTAAGCTCAGAATAGAAGCCAAGAAGCAAGAAAAATGAAGCCTTGAAGTCGTTATTAGGCGTACGAACCCGAAAACCCCATTTCGACCCATTTTAGCTCAAGTAAGCCTAAGATCTTGTTCCATAAGCTTATATTCTGTACAATAATGTTCATAATACTCTTAAGATCATATATGAACTCTTGTTTGAAGCTTTGAATCCTCAAACCCATGTGTTTTTGATAAAAACCCTAAAAATGACCCGTTTTGATTTTCTAGCTAACGGATCCTTTTTCTAAACTTTTGTTACGTTAAAACTTCTTATTTTAGCTTATACTAATAAGCTATAACCTGCAAATATCATTTGGAATCTTAAAATAACCTTGCATGGCTTTTTGGACTTGTTTTGCAAAAGTTTCCATGCATAGGGGTATATATCGTAACTTTCTGAAATTTATAACTAAAGGGGCGAAAATGTCATTTTCTTAAAGTTATAAATGTCATTTTCTTAAAGTTATAACTATAAGGACCTATTTTGCCAAGTTTCAAAGTTAAAGGTTTAATATATATATACTTTTTATATAAAGGACTAAACTTGTAAAAGTTTATAAACCA
>BQNB010183500.1:0-12399 GCA_026074375.1 Tanacetum coccineum | reverse complement strand
TGTGCGTGTTAGGCTTTAAAAAACTACCTATAAAATATTACATTAGCATAGATGTCTAGGGAAACGCGGCTAGGTTAGATGATACCTACGCAACAGTCTTTATACTACCTTGCCATTTGGGTGGATTCCGAGTTAGGTGTTTAATTTATTAGATGCTTACACATTACAATAACGAGGGTGGCGGACAATAAAACGAGAGATATCAACTAGGGAGTAGTGCATGATAAGGTGAACACATTTGTTTAACCATAAGAGTTTTCCATCACTTTTTCTTTTCTGCAATTAGAATCGATTTAGGAGTAGTTATTAGCTTAATCAAAACGTCTTTCAAACCTGAGATTTTACTTGCTTTCATAAAATATAAAAACATAAAAATAATCTTCCTTTAAACCTTAGACCTTAGTGACATTCGATCTGAGCCTACCCAAACTATTCTCCTAGAGAATAATAAATCCCTTGAGACTTACCTATACTACACTACAACGATTATGTACTATGCCTAGGAGGGCTGTAAAACTTAGTGCGTTTGCAACACATCCGTATCATTCTCATAACAACATATAACTTAACTACCAATGAGTATAATCCAAACTCATTGCAACAAATAAAAAACCAATACAACTCATTACAACATGATACAATACTATATGGATTCGCACTGAATAGTTAGAAATGACTAAACTTTCCGAATCCATTATAAATCCATAGCAAATTATTTAAAATTTTATTGAAGAATTATAAAAATAACTAATAATAGTATATGTTGCATAACCGTAGCAATTATTTAAAAAATTTATAACGAAAATACCAACAAAACATTGATAACAAATAGAAAACAATATTTTATTGGATACAGTTGCAAATCTGTAGCAATTATTATGTAAATTGTAAATGGATTGGAATAAAAATATTAAAAACAAATAAAAATTAAATTATGATCATGATTCGTTGCAAATCTGGAGGCACTATATGTACGGAACAAAGTGCACTGTGTTCACTGATCACAAAAGTTTACAACATATCCTTGATCTGAAGGAGTTGAACATGAGACAACGTCGTTGGTTGGAATGACTCAGTGATTACGATTGTGAAATTCGTTATCACCCGGGAAAAGCAAATGTTGTGACTGACGCTTTAAGCAGAAAAGAACGAATTAAGCCATTACGGGTTCGAGCCTTAGTATTGACTATTGGTTTGGATCTTCCTAAGCAAATTTTGAACGATCAGATTGCAGCTATGAAACCAGAAAACTTCGAGGCTGAAGATGTGGGAGGTATGATCAGGAAAGGGAAGTTAGATAATCCCAAGCAAGAGAGGTTAGAACCGCGTGCTGATGGAACTTTGTGTTTGAGGAACAGGAGTTGGTTACCATGCTTTGGTGATCTGAGGACTTTGATTATGCATGAGTCCCACAAATCAAAATATTATGTTCATCCGAGTTCTGACAAGATGTACCAAGACATGAAGAAATTATATTGGTGGCCCAACATTAAAGCCAATATTTCCACTTATGTTAGCAAGTGTTTGACATGCTTAAAGGTCAAAGATAAACACCAAAAACCATCTGGTTTGTTGGTGTTACCAGAGATCCCTCAGTGAAAGTAGGACAATATCACCATGGATTTTATCACCAAGCTCCCTAAGACGTCCGGTGGTTATGATACCATTTGGGTGATTGTAGACCGTCTTACTAAGTCTACACACTTTTTACCGATGAGGGAAAATGACTCTATGGACAAATTGACAAGACTATACTTGAAAGATGTTGTCACGAGACATGGAATGTCAATCTTGGTTATTTGTGACCGTGATGGTAGATTTACGTCAAATTCCTGGAGGTTATTCCGGAAGGCTTTGGGTACTCATTTAGATATGAGTACTGCTTACCATCTATAGACTGATGGGCAAAGCAAAAGCACCATTCAAACACTAGAAGATATGTTACGCGCTTGCGTGATAGACTTTGGAAATGGTTGGGATAGACACTTACCACTAATTGAGTTCTCATACAACAATAGTTATCATACTAGCATTAAAGCTACACCATTTTAGGCACTTTATGGTCGTAAGTGTTGTTCACCTATTTGCTGGGTCGAGGTTAGAGATACTCAGCTTACCGATCCAGAAATCATTCATTAGACAACTGAGAAAATCGTTCAAATCAAACAAAGAATTCAAGCCACTCGTGATCGACAAAAGAGTTACGTTGATGTGAGGTGTAAGCCTTTGGAATTTCAAGTTAAAGACAAGGTTATGTTAAAAGTTTTGCCTTGGAAAGGGGTTATCCATTTTGGCAAACGGGGGAAGTTGAACCCGAGGTACATTGGGCCTTTCAAGGTGTTAGTAAAAAGGAGAACCATTGCTTACAGACTTGAACTTCCTCAACAACTAAGCAGGTTTCATAGCACGTTTCACGTGTCCAATTTAAAGAAGTGTTTTTCCGATGAGCCGTTGGCAATTCTGTTGGATGAAATACATATTGATGCCTAGCTTCACTTCGTTAAAGAACCAGCAGAGATCATAGATTGTGAAGTCAAGCAGTTAAAGCAAAGCCGCATTCCCATTATCAAAGTTTGATGTAACTCTAGGAGAGGTCCTAAGTTCACATGGGAACGTGAAGATCAATTTTGAAAGAAGTATCTGCATCTCTTCACAAAAACCGCACCCTCGATAAGTGCCACATCTTAAGCCTTGTGGACAAGGCTCATTTAATGGGGGTAGATTGTAACAATCTATTATTTTAGGTCATTTTATGACTCAATACTTTCCATTATTTATTTTTAGACTTTTACATGTTTACTTTTAATTTTTATTGTTAAGTTAAATCGCGTAAACTAAAAATCAACATTCAACATAAATGGGCATCAAACAAATAAAAGTTTACGTCAAGTAAGTGTTATATAATTTTTAAGATGATAATTATTGACTTTTCACTTTTTATTTTTATTCGCTACGTAAAACATTTACGTTTCGCAATGAAACACATTCATGCATGCATGGGAACCCATAAACCCATCAATACCCATCAATACTTCAACCAACACCCACTATCACACTTAATAACAATTTTTTTACAAAACTATTACTTATGCATGCATATGGCCGGTTACATCAACCCAAACAATACATACATTTCTAATTAAATCAAACTCTCTACTAACAACATTAAACTATACTATCCTTTATCCAATGGATCAAACCAAAGCATGAACATGACAATTAAGCCACCAAATACTTCATCTTTGTCTCTCATGCCCATATGGTGTTTGGTAAGCATCAAGGAAAATAAGGCAACATGCCTTTGCTAGATCACATCCCATCTTTCATGCTTCATGTCTCTTACAACTTTACCATCTTTACCTTACACCTAGCAATATTTAAACACAAAAACCTTAACCCTAAGCCCTCCTAAAACCGTGCACCCCTTATACCCTTCCATGGTTTTGTAAAATGGTTTTCTTGCAAGTCTTGGGCTATAAATAGGAAGCATAAAGTTAACACTTTACACACATCTCATTTGCAAATAAAACTTTAAATATTTTTCTCTCTTTCACTCCCATAAGCCACGGATCAAATAAGCTCTCTAAAAACAGTTTATAGTTTTGATTTTTCAAAGGTTACAAGTGTACTAGTGTTATTAGTAGTGATATCTAAGGTGTTGCAAAGTGATTCGGAAGCTTGGGTATTGGTTTAGCAAGGGTTATTCAAGAAGGAAAAACTAGGGTTTTCAAGTGATAATTAGGGTTTCTTGATAAGTATATAGGGTTAAATACTTGGGTTAATTTGTGTATCATCTTCATACATTCTTCTAAGGTCTAAACATGAACCCTTATATTTTCTAATTATTCATTTCTTACATATATATTGTTTATATTGTTCTTCACCATCTAGGTTTATTTTATGAGTTTATAAAATAAAATGAGCATAAACATCATTTGAATTTATATATTCATATGATGAAATGATGTTAAAAATATGATAGAACACAAGAATATACTTTATATAAGTATTGGTTAAAATAGAATTTGTCTATGAATTTATTTGTTGAAAGTTTATTTATAAAGTTTATAAATAAATAATTATGATGACATTTTATTTGGACATAAAATGATGGACAATAATTAGAGGACTTAATGTATGTGAAAGATGCTGTATTAATTATATTAGTGGACTTGTAGTAATTTTAAGTATGTCAAAAGTTTATAAAACAAATTTTATAAACTTTAAATTCAAACACTTAAATTAATCTATAAAATTCAAGTTTTTATAAAATATATAGAACTGAGATTAAAATAGTACATTTCATGACGATTTAGAATATATAAGGAACTCAAAAAACAAAGCTATAACGAATAAGTTACGATGTTTACAAGATTACGATAATTAAATATATAAAAGTGTTTTTTTAAAAGTTGTTTTATAAAAACTGTCATTATTTCGAATCTGATAAAATTTTATAAATATTTTATCATGATAGATCATCTCAATAGGAAACCGTGGGTATAAGGATCACCAAAAACAGAATTACAACGAAAGAGTTATGAGTTTTACAAGATTTTTATAATTAAAATTTATAAAAATTAATTTATAAAAACTGTTTGAATATTCTGTTTCGACATAGATTTTTATAAAATCTGTGGATAATTTATTTTGATTGATTATCTCATCACGATTTTGTACATATAAAGAACTCATCACGATTCCGTACATACACGAAATATTGTCTTATCATTTATATAATATTTATATATGTTTTTAACTTTATAAATATTATTTTATTTAACAAGTACAATTAAAATATTGTTTTGATGTTATAAATTAAACAAAGACTTTTAGGTGGTGATGTAACTCTATAAAATTATATGTTGTAATTATTCAAATACATTATACTCATACGACCTATAATTAATTAGGTTGCATTCGGATTTCACGAGACGATCTACATATATGATTTACATAATCAAATCGTTCACTAAGGTGAGTTCATAGGCCCATTTTTATACAATTACAATGATTTACAACTTTTAGGGAGAGAAACATGCATTGTTTTACATATTGGATGCAAGTACACTTTTTAACAAGATAACATGTTTGCCTAAGTAGCGATAACCCACTAAGCCCATTATTATGAACTCTCAGTTACTTGGTGTAAGCGTGAATGTTATAAATAGATCTATTTGGGATTGACATCCCCATTCGGGTGAGTAGAGCTCACTAGTTTCGGCGGTACCTAACTAACGGACGTATTCCATGTCGGATTTGGGATGTTGCGGGTTGAACATCTACACGGGAAATGTTGGCAATTTATATTGCAATTCATACATGTCGAGCTTCAGTGTCATAAGCTTAGGGAAACGTAATTACATTTTGTGATATTGTATGTGTTACAATAGTCATACACTTTGAAATCTTGTGGTCCTACTTTATACATTACTTAAACCTGTGAATTCACCAACTTTATGTTGACGTTTTAAAGCATGTTTTTCTCAGGTCAATAAGGTACAAGGGCAAGGATACATTGGATGTCGTCATTTTGGGAGTCATTATGCATAAAGATTTGTGTGCATTACATTTGGGAAATATTTGTTATGTATTAAAATATTTACATTTACAAGGATGAACAAGTTAAGCTTTGAGCTTTTGTAACAAAAAATTTCATTAAATCCAATGTATCATTTTCAAATGACTCATTTAGAGGTCGTTCTCTCATATCTTGTGCTATTGATCTATGAAGTAACACTCCCAGACTCTTATTCCGGTGCGACCAAATTTGGGGGTGTTACATTTTGATAATGATGTAGGATGGGTACCAATAGGGGGATGTCAAATTTGGATAATAACGGGGATAATTCAAGCGGATCCTTGTTCTGGAATGTCAAAAATAGTAGTACTAGTACTACTCCTTACTACTCCTATTATTGATAAATAGGAAGTTTGAAAACTTAGTTATTGATGGACAAGCTATTCTTGTGGATGAAGTTGGTAATCTTTTGAAAAAAGTAGAGTATCCGGGTGATCATGATAGAGATGATAAGGTTGCTTCAGTTGATAATGATATGGCTCGTGATTTGGCTTCAGAAAAGACTGGAGTTTTGGCAACTTAAACATTTCATGCTGAACAATAAGGGAATTCGTATGGTATATGACTATGACACAAGACCCGAACGATCTGATGATAGATGGAAGCCAAGGATCGCTCTCTGAAGAGATTCAAACTATCTGTGATGAAGCTGAATATCCCGAGTTCAAGGGCCGCAAACAGCAATCAATACTTGTTACCTTTTGTCATAAGTTTATCTAGGCGTACCTTCTTTAAGGAAGTAGTTTTTTGCGCCTATGTAACGGGCAGAGATGTAAGACTTACCCTCATCCTTTGTACTTAAATGTTTTTTAGCGTAATAAAATTTACCGGGGAACCCTTTACCTAAAAAAAGATTGATTCTTTTAAGAAGTTTTTGAGTACTAAGTTTTTTATAAAGGACTTAGGTGAGTTAAAGTATTTTCTGGGTATTATTGAAGTTTTAAAAAATGATAAAGGTATATGTATGACTCAAAGAAAATATTGTTTAGAGTTTTTGCATGAATATGATTTACTTGCTGCTAAACCTGTTGATATTCCATTTCCTAAGAATACTATCTTAAATCATGTTGATACTGATAAGGATAAATATCTTAAGGATTTTACAAATTATTAGAAGTTGGTTGGAAAACTAATCTATATGACTCATACTAGACCTGACATTAGCTATGTTGTGCATTGCTTAAGTTAGCATATGCATAGTCCTTTATAATCTTACTTTAAAGTTGCATTAAGTCAGCATATGCATAGTCCTTTATATGTTGTGCATAGCACAACCCACGATAGTTAAGATCTTTTGTTAAGTAGTCTTTGACTTGATGAAAAAAGCACTAATAAAATGATTGAAAAAAGTCAGTTCAGAAGAAATTGCTTCCATGGTGATGGTATTAGATGACATCACTAGTAAAAAGTCAAAGACAATGTCAATTAATTTGTTAACGTTCCAAAAAATGAACATAAATCAAACTATGCCCAACAATACATACCATTGGTAAAACATAGATATTTGCAAACCATGAACTTCAAGGAATATGCAACCTTGAAAGCAGCCATCTTTGTCGGCAAACTTTCTCCAAAAAGTTGGCAGGGCTGCTGATATAGTTAGTCTTGCACAAAATTATATCTTGCACCATCTAAGAATGTTCCTGAAAAAATCCAAAAGAGAGAACAAATAACATAATGAGGTTATATAACTTGTTCAAAGTGAACGTACTCCTAAGATTGGAAATTAAAAAGAAAAAGAAACAAGTGTGTGGATAATAGCAATTATTATACCAAGTCAGAGACATATTGGAAGCTTTATGTTTCATTTCCGCTACTATATCCCGTCATTCCATATATCATTGGTTGTTTGCAAATAACCTTCAAAGCAAAACAAAGTTTCTATGAGATAGTTACTATTGCGAAAACTAAAAAATAAATTGATCATAAGCTAAACTTATGTCTAATAAAGTTATCTCAGTGGACATCTTAATTGATACCCTTCTAAGGTCCTGTTTGTTTAACTTTTTTATTAAGTCCTGTAAAATTAAAGTGTTTGTCTAGATATATGTTGTCTGTTTGTTTTATGTGCTGAATAGAGTGTCTTAATTAAAGAAAATTGCTTTTATACCTAAAATAGAAGTTATGTGGGATTATAAGTGAAAAAGTGGAAGGTAAATATGTAAAATTATGGTTTAAGTCATTGACTTAATATGAAGACCTTTCTCATCATGGCTTTTCCTAGAAAGTCATTTATTCATTTTAAGCACAAAACAAACAAGTCTTTAATGACTTAATTAATTTATCAAATTTTCAATTAAGACTTATTAAGTCTTTGTCAAACACTACCTAAGCTTAATAGCATAATAACTTCTAATTTTACATAAATAATTTACGCCAGTTTATACAGGTTAAAATATCACTACTACAAAACTGGTTTTACCCACGATCAAATTTGTGGGAAAAACTATGTGAAAAGGAAAGGTTGTTTTTCACAGATTTCACACGGATCCGTTTACCTTGTGGCTAAATAGCCGATATCTACTGTAAGTAAGAGTGCTAGATAAACAACTTAAATTAGTTAACTATCATTATCTTTTCTCTGTTTCCTAATTTTTTTTATGTTATATAATAATAGGCCATTACTTTGTAGTTCCTATTACTTTGTAAGTCAATGAAATACAGTTTGAATGATGTATAAACACATAATATAAACTGACAATATACAGATGAAAATAAATTATCTGGTATTGTTTAACATATGTTCAGTTTTTAGGTGTGGTGTTGTAGGTATATATGTCAAACACACAAGCTTGCGCTTAACCGAAATCAAGCATAACTTAAGTGTCTAACTTGCACTATAATTAATTCAAACATGATCAATTTCAACTCAACAAAAATCAAGCATAATTAACCCATTTTAGCTCAAAAAGACTATTTTTATTATAGTCTAGCATATACAATCAGTTACATCCCAAAAACAGCTAAGTTTAACTAGCACTTACTATATATATAATAAAGACCCATATAAACACATTTGCAATGGTATGTTAGCTCTACCTGCATATGAATGTTTCTTTAACAACTAGTACCTTTGTTTTACAAAGTCTGCTTCATCTTCACTACAAAATAAATGAAACAAGTACTATAGTTAGCAATCCAGATAATGGTAACATAAAACATAGTAAACAAGTATACTACGTATGTGATTTAAACTTCCTAAATTCATAAACTAAAAAAATATTTCAACCTTAAAATCACTTACTGTCATATAATTAAATATAAACAATCAAAGAGTCACGTTATAAAAACTATCATTCTAAAACTAGGCAAACTATGCGCATTGCAAATTAACAAAACAATCTATCACAATCTCTATAATAAATACCTTTTTTATCATAATTTAACATTTATTACACATTCTTAACATGTAAAGAACTTTAATAGCAGCAAAAATGATGTTGCATGTTCATATAAATTTCTCGTCACATAAACCCTCAAATTGATGACTAAATTAAAGATACAACACATTAAAGTACCTAGTTTTGGATAAATAAACTTGAAATTGGTTTTGACGGTCCGATTAACAACTGTTGGATGGTGACTAGTGATTGTTTCCGATTGAGCACAAACACGATATAGGATGTGAGAAAGATTAATAAAAATAGTTTAGGAAGAAAATAACTATGAGGAAAAGGAGGATCTGAGATTTGAGACAACAAATAAAGATGAGTGGAAGGATAATTTGACTTTGGGGAAAATTTTAGGCGGGGCTTGTGAAAAGTTGAGAGGGAACTTTCATTTTAGGCAAAATTAAGTGCAAAACTTGTAAATAAAAATACAAATAACCATAACACATAAAGTATTTCAATAAGTATACTCTCACGGTTCAAAACCGAACCGGACCAGACCAAAATCGACTTTGGCCAAAATACCAGACCGAAGACCAGACAGAAATGGTCTGTCTGGTTCGAGTCAATCCGGTCTGGTTCGTTCTTCGGTCCGGTCCAGTCCAACAAGACATAATTGACGGGTTTTTTATAAGATCAGACCGAACCAAACCAGACCGGACCGACCAGACCAAGGACCAAAAAAAAATAAAAAGGATGGACCGAGTTTTGGCGCAAACAACTAAAGCTCATACGGCCGTAGTCGACCCACCAAGGTAAAGGCCCAATACATTTTAAATGAGAAATCAATTCCTTATGAAAATATCAGTCAAAAGGATAACAGGCCTTGGTTAGAGAATCAATTCCCATGAACTTCTCACATTGCAATTTGTCTCTAAACCATTATTATACTACTATCATGTGTAGCTACCTAATTGGCATAGAGGTAGTGTCGCGGGTATTTCACTATGACGCATGGATCATGTCTCATATGAATATTCCCGTATCTTAAAGGGTCGAGGATGTCACACTACGTGTCATTCTTTCCTCCTTCATAGGATAACCACCACGTGTGTCATTGTAGAATACTAGTAATCTTTGATATTATACAAGAACTAGAGAGAGAAGTGGGTTAAAAAGTTTCTTGAGAGAGAAAGTAATATGGAATAGAAGATAATAATATTATATGTGTAAAATGAGAAATGAAACAACCAACCACCCTCTCCAAAGCATGGAAAGGGTATATATCTTACAAACAAGGCCGGCCATGGGCTTTACTAAGGCTTCTAGGGTCCTTGGGCCAGACTAGCTTACTAGACTAATCATATAACAAACTACGGGCTAAGACTATTACAACTTGGAAGTGATCGATAATTTTCTTGTTTCTAACAATCTCCCCCTAAGGGAGGTCACTCCATTTTACAAAATTTAAACCTAGCATACTATGCTATATCTCTTAGTCTTCAGCTCGTAAACTTGACTTTCTCTTGTGAATATGTTGTAGTAATCTTTGACTTTAGGCTCGAGCTTGTTCCTTTATCTTTACTTGTAAGTGGAGATGTGATCTTGAGCACTGTGAGATCATCAACCAAGCATAATCTTGTTTCGCCATCTTGTGACTTTGTCATTTTGTGATCTTGTGACTTCTGGACCGACATGCTCATACCATTCTTGATTTGTTGACTTGGAAAGCTTTAATGTTGCATCTTTCTTGAAATTCTTTAACTTTAACACTTCGTCACTTCGAGAAAGACGTTCGGTATCAGAGTGACGGAAACTTCTTTGAAATTCTTTGACTTTAATACTTCGTCACTTCAAGAAAGACGTACGGTATCAGAGTAGCGGAAGTCTTGAAACATGTACTTGAGCTTTCATGATGTCTTTATGTTTGTGAATCTTGATGTAGCAATCTTTAGACTTTTAGGCTTTAGCTTGTATCTTGTTCTTGACTAGTATGTGATCTTTTAAGCTTTTTAAGATCATCAACCAAGCATAATCTCTAGTCGCCATCTTGTAATCTTTATCTTCTTGTGATCTTGTGACTTCTGGACCGACATGCTCATACTGTTCTTGATGTTTAAAAGCGAGTGTAACCATCTTTCTTGATATTCTTTAACTTTAACACGTTGTCACTTCGAGAAAGACGTTCGGTATCAGAGTGACGAAAACTTCTTTGAAGTTATTTGACTTTAATACTTCGTCACTTTGAGAAAGACGTTCAGTATTAGAGTGACGGAAACTTCTTTGAAATTCTTTGACTTTAATACTTCGTCCCTTCAAGAAAGACGTACGGTATCAAAGTAGCGGAAGTCTTGAAACATGTACTTAAGCTTTCATGATGTATTTATATTTGTCCGTCGGGTATGAGCATGTGGTTATGAATCTTTGAGATAGCTGGAATCAGGTACCTTCACCTCTATCTTTAAGTATCCTGCATTAAAACAGTTAGCAATAAGACGGGAGGACGAATATAGCTTTGTCATTCGCCCGTGTTTGGTTGGAGTAACCTTCGAATCCGTAAGGATTAACCTGTGATTAGGTAGATTCAATTTAAGAAGAATCTCCTTAACAAGATTTCCAGCTGAAGTATAGAATCTCTCTAACACATATGTATTAGATTCATCAAACTCATCATGTTCTCATTACCGAAATATCTCAAAGCAGACAACACGATAAGAGTGAACTAGTGAGTTGCTGTCTCACCGATTGGATAAGAAAATTTGATTTGAAATCAATCGATGTGTCACTTGCTAAAGTGGTTTTGTGACACATCAAGAGTGTTAATCATATCAAAAGTTCATCATCAATTGTCAATTCATAACTTGGAACAAGTTTGATTTAAATAGAATCTCACCATTGTTTCTTTTCAGTTGTCACAAGTTTGATTCATATAGAATAGCACAAGTCACCTACCATGAGCTTGTTTGATGCTAGCTCAAGCATGATTTCCATCTTCACTATGAATAGTGTCACTCGGATGTTCCAGCAAAAATCACAAGGATAATGCATAGGACTCTTAATATATATCTTGTTATTCACATTGTGTGACATAGCAAGCATAATTTTGACGAGTGTCCTAATAAGATTTATGGATGATCTCTTTTGGCTCTAGACTCAATTGTGCACTTTTGTTTTAGTGATCGAAGGCTGGAGCAGACTGCCACCTTTTCAATATCAACTAACTCGGAGTGAGAAAGTCAATAGAAATGCGTGTAATCTCTGTGAGAAATGAAACAAGAGTCTATTGAGAGACCTTGAGTGGCTAGGGAGGGTTGTGCATAGCGTCACTGGGTCCATGACTGTCTTTAATGTCAGACAACAACTTAGTGTTTCCGACAGATTATGTATTAACCCAGTTTCTGCCTCACTGTATGAAGGGCTTCTTTCTTTTCACCCTTTATCTTTACATTTCTTTTTCATTCTTAAACCCCTTTAATGCTTACTGAGACT
>BQNB010183499.1:0-12399 GCA_026074375.1 Tanacetum coccineum | reverse complement strand
AATGAGCAGAGATTGAATCAAATGCAAACTCAAATGAATTCAATGCAGAGTAATGTGCAAAATCAAATACAAATGAATAACACTCACTTATTGACTTAGATTCAGAAAATGTTTAATGAACGACCTCAAGGTGCTCTTCCGAGTAATACCGTTCCTAACCCTCGTGAACAAATTAATGCCATTACCACTTGGAGTGGTAAAGCTAATGATGGACCCTTAATTCCTTCACCCGTTTCTACTTCTTCTTCACCTCCGATGGTGGAACGAGACCCGGAGACGTCAACGGACAAGGTGCATATCTCAAGTTCAGGAAGTACCGCACATGTCCCACCTCTGGAAAGTCATGCTCCTATATTTGATGAGATTCGAAAACCAAAGGCTAAAAAGGTTAATAATGATGAAAGCCAAGAGCCTAACCCTTATCAGCCTAGAATTCCTTATCCTGCAAGGCTTAATGTAAAGGCTAGTGATAGATTCGATGCTCAAATGAGTAGGTTTGTAAAAATGTTTAAACAACTTCGCTTAGACATCGGATTATCATATGCTCTCATTGAAATGCCTAAATTCAACAAATGGTTAAGTGATTTATTGAAAAATAAAGAGAGATTAAAAGAAATAGCCAATACACTTGTGAACGCTAAATGTTCTGCTATTATTCTTAACAAGGTTCCTAAGAAACTCGGGGATCCCGACAAGTTTCTTATACCTTGTTCTCTACAAGATCTTCAGGTGTGCAATTCATTAGCCTATTCTGGAGCTAGCATAAACCTCTTGCTCTTTCTATCTATGAGCAACTTGGGCTTGGAGCTTTGGAAGGCCCAATCGTCTGTCACTCCGAGCTTTCAATCCGATCCTTTACTTTCCAATTGAATTTGCCGAGGATGTCATGGTTAGAGTTGATAAATTCATTTTCTCGCTGATTTCATTGTGGTCGATTTTGAGGCAGACCCGAGAGTACCTATTATTTTAGCGAGACCTTTCTTGCGCACTCCAAAAGGTCTCGTAGATCTGTATAAGGAAAAAATAACCTTAAGAGTTGGAAATGAAGAAATTGTCTTCTATGCTGATAATTATTTGAAAAACAAGAATAAGCAATATGCTCACTCCATTACTATCATTGATTTTTTGAAAGATGAGCCGATTAGTGGTAGTACCACTATTCATTCTGATACCTTTCTTCTTAGTTCTCCTCCGGTGGAGACTAGTAATTCTTCTATAGATAAGTTCGTCAATGAAGTTACTCTTCTTGATTCTTTCCCTCCGAATTTTGAGGATGACCCAGTCTTTAAGCGGTTTACTTTTCAATCGTCTCCTACAAAATACTTTTCTTCTGTGATCATTGATAACCCCGTGCTCAAGAGGTTCAATTTTGAACCTACTCCCATTGATCCATCTCCACCGGGAGATGTCAATGATGACTACCGACTTGATGATAAACCCGTCTACGAACAATTCACCTTTGAGCCAGATCCTTTTAAGGACTTCCCTATGACCATTCATGATCCCTAGTTCGAATGATTTACTTTTGATCTTTCACTCATCAACTTGGTGACTCCTTCTCAGGATATCATACCTCTTTCTCCCACCCTTTGCTATCAATCCAGTATGCCAGAAGTTCACCGATGAACTTGCTCATCCCTACCCATTTCTACCGGGAAATAAGGATCTTTGTTTCGATCCAGGAGCCGTTTGTGATGAAATTAAGTTTTTGTTGTACCGTGATCCATCTTCTCCTCCGTTGACTATTGATTCCATTCTCAAGGGGTTCACCGATGAACCACCTCTCAGAGAGAATGATGATGATGATTTGTTTGATTTGAGTACCGAAAATGATGAATGGGGAAAACTGTTGTACGATGTTCCATTTGATAATGGCAAAAGCTTTGATATGAATACCTTTATTGTAAAACCTAAAAATCTCAACAAGTGTAAAATTACCAAAATACCCCTAATGCAAGAAAATTCATAAAAGCATGAATAAAATTCATTTAAATGTTAAAAATTATGAAAATACAAAATATGGCAATTATGAAAATTTTGTAAGTTTAAAATACTTTATATTATGTAAGAAAACTAATTAGTATTTGTATATATATATATATATATATATATAGCCGAAAATAAGTATATTTAATTACTTATATTATACAAATTAAATATAAAATAAAATAGGATAATTATAAAATGATTTAGGCAAAGTCAAAACCTGATTTTATCTCTTTGAAAAAACCAAAATCTCGGCAAATATTCCTAGTATAATTCTCTTATACATTTTTCATTTGTAAACTTCTTAAAACCAAATTTTCGAAAACCATAAAAACCTAAAAGAGGCGGCATACAATTTTCCAAGGCTTGTGCGATTTTTATAAGATTATTTGAAGGTTAAGGAGTGTGGGAAAAATAGTGGGAAGCTTGGGGAGTGCTTGGTTCGATTTTGGTTATTGTTTTGGGTTCGAAAAGCTCTACCGGGTTCATAAATTCATAAAATCACTAAGGATCATCAAAGGTATTTTTCTAACTCATGTTTCATGATATTAATATGTTATATACCTGGGGAAAATGTTCATGCATTTTATTTTGATTTTATAAATTGAAACATATTCGAAACCCTAATTTTGGATTAAATATGAAATCGGCATATACAATATTTGTAAAATTTATTTTATATTTTTCTAAGGTTGTTCATATCACATATAACTCAGAAAAATTGTTGGAAAAATTTAGAAGTGATTCGAATAATTATTGGGGATTTAAGTGTGTTTGCCGAATTCGAAAATAAGGGAAAAAGGAAAGAAAATGGTTAAAATGAATTAGGGTTAGGGTTTTGTTATTTTTTCCAGGTGTAATTAATGCCAATGATTGGGAAATAATTGTGTTTGTGATTGGGGAAAATTTGATTAGGGTTTTGTGAATTAATTAGTTAGCCGATTGTGATATAAAAAGTATAAGGACTTGTTTTGTAATTTCTGAAACTATGGGGTCTGTTTTAGACATGTTATTATATTTAGTATATTCTGTATAAAATAAGTTGGGGGGTATAAAATGTCATTTTGATATTATTTTGGATTTAAAATGGTTAATTACATATATTAAGTAATTAGAAAGTAATTAATTAAAATAGAGGGACTGAAATTGTAAATTCTGAAAAGTATAAGGTTTGGTTAGTATTTAATGTATAAAGTATGATTTTGTCATATTTGAATCTATAAGGGCTTGTTTTGTAATTATGGATAATTAAAGATAATGTTTAATTAATTAATAAACCAAAAGGACTAAATATGTAAATTATGTAAAATTAAGGGTTTGACTTGTAAATACATAAAATGAAAGGTATAATCTGAATTAAATATGAAACTTTGATATTTACACTTTTAACCTTGAAAATTATTGATTTTGCATATTAAACCCTAAAATATGGAAAGTTGTCATATTTAACCCTAAGAACCCGAACCTGTTAATTTTCGTGTCGGTTTCAGGTCGGGTTTCGTGTCGGGTCAAAAATTGCCACCCCTGCATTCATGCTTTGAAACTTACAGTATCCCTGTTCATTTCGTGAGAACTTTATATATACTGAAGCATGCAACTTTTAATTATTAAAAAGTATATCACAATCATATTGACAACAATAACTTAAACCATAAACATCATATATAATAATAAAAGGAAAATGACTTGATAATTAACTGTCAAGTCTAATGTCTAAAGTTTCGGTGTCGTCCTTTTGGAGCTTATTACTGGTCGTAAATCCATCGACGACACTCAACCACATGGGCAACATAACCTCGTCACATGGGTAATTTCACAAGTTCTTATTCTTTTAGAAAACCTTAAATAAGCCTGCCAGTGTTATAAACTTAACTTTTCCCTTTTTTACATGGGTAATTTCACATATGATGAACAATCATGAAGCCTTGTTGATAGAGGCAGTTCATTCAACATGCTAATTCGACTCCAGAGTCACACATTTACTCAATCTAATATAAGAAAGTAAACCTGTGTCGTTTCCAATAGCCGAATAAGCAAGCTCATGCATCAAGAATGTAAAGTAATATTTTTAGTCAATCATTCTTTCAAGTGCACACAAGATTATACTTTTATAACAATGAATAACCTACCTCGTCATCAACTTTGTTATCAGGAGGGATATCTTCTACATATTGGCCATATATGCTTTTCGAGAGCATTATTCATTTTAAACATGTCTATCTCAAGAAATGGTCCATATCACAACATATGTTCCTTTTATTGGCTAGATCTTGCAAATCATGTTCACGAAGGTGGCTCCAAAGTTGTTTGACAACCTGTAAATAAGGTGCTTTTGGTATTAGTATGTATACAGAAATCAAAATTTAAAAAAACATAAGTTAGTACTATTACTACCTCTAGGCTAATTCAGGTACCCTTGTAAAATTTTGAACTTGTGTAGAAAGACTACATAACTTCACAAATCCACCCCCTTTTTTCTTCACCTCTGTAGTCTCTTTTTTTGACCTGATTACAAAATTATGTATGACCTATGTATTAGCCTAGGGAACATGTTCAATGTCATATATGTGTAATAAACAAATGATACATTCTTGCTTGAAGAAACGGTCGAGGCGGTCTGTTGAACATACCCTGCTCCTAATAACCAAACATATTCCCTATATAATTTGTCATCTGTTCATGTGATATTGCAGCACCAGTCATGCTTTTAATATAGTTTCTTACATATATTTTAGAGGTATGTGAATGAGTAGGGTTGTATCTCAGATTTAAAAATTAACAACTGTCTTTCTCATGTTTCAGTTGAAGAGGTTGATGATGCCCCTATATCGTCCGTAAGTGAAAATATACTAAAAATATACAAAAGCTTAGTATACAAGAGGAGCACATGGAACAACCTGAAGATGATGTCATCCCCTCTGTAGTAATTCCAAATCACATGCAAGTCCATACTGCTGATTTGTCACACTTGAGTTTTGGAAGCTTTGGAGCAAACCTGAATGCTGGTTTCTCTAGAACTTCATCTGTTGAGCAACTGAGTCAAAAAACAAAATATTATTCATTGTATAGCCAACATTCAAAACTGCAGACACATAGCAGTGAATCAATATTATTCGTTGTAAAGCCAACATATACCTTTAAACAAACAAAGAAGATGATTAACCTGCAAAAAAAGAAAACATATGCATACACAAAATAAAAAAGATAACACGGGTTTAGAGAAAACAAACATACACATACACAAAATCAAAAAATAACACAGTTTCATTAGGATTTTGAGAAAAAAAACATATACCTTTAAACAAAACAAAGAAGATGACCAACCTGCAAAAAAAGAAAACAATATACGCATACAAAAAATCAAAAAATAACACAGTCTCATTAGGGTTTTGGAGAAGAAGATATGTTGATAGAAATAATGCCTAAAAACGTTATTGATATTTTTCGACTTCTCTACGTTTTGATAATCACAAAATGTAAAAACGCTCTATGTAAAATTAAACGTAAACAAGTAATTAGTCGTAAATTTTCATTTCGAAAATTAATCACTTAAAGATATGAATAAATAAATGCTTAATTTATTTGTGATCAAAGGAATTTTTTTTCTAAACCTTACATTTTTATAAAATGTAACAAACATTTTTAAAACTTATACAAAACATTTTTGGTATTTACAAGAAATATTTTAAAATAAATATTTTTGAATTTAAATTTTCCACCTAAAAATTGATAAAACTGATCCAGGAAACACCTCTACTGATGATGTGTCGTTGTGTGGTGTTAATTTTATGATTTCAAGTTTTAAATTTATATTTTGCCGACTTAACCAAAAACAACACTTTAACGGGCAGTGTACCCGGTCGGTGGTAGTTTCGTGGTAAGTATGGTGTCAATCACTAAGAGCGAGAAACAATCTTTCAATTTATTAAGGTTATCTAAACTAAGTTAATTCTATTCTATGTTAAACCTATGTTAATCCTAAATCTAACGGATAAAGGGAGTTTTTAGCCTGAAAGACTGGCACGGGTTTTGTGGTGACTAAAATCAACTTAAGACACTAAAACACACGCAAGCAAATTAACAGAAGATAAAAGAGCGGTCTAGCCAAATATAAAAAAAATGTATTAACCATTATTAATCCAATCAAAACATTGATTCGTTTATTTAGTGCAATGATTACTTATCTCGAGGCGGCATATCATTATTAAGATTAAGGCGGTACTTCTTCCTTAAACCTAGACACGTAGAATTCTGTCACAATTAAACGCATCCGCATAAAGCATCCTTATTTGCTGATTATAATCTATCTTAGGGATTAAAGCAATGGTGATCTTGTTAAACCCTAGCTCATGGAGACTTTACCCACTTACTGCTTAACGGCTCTTTATATACTAGTAGTCCACTATCCGAGTCCTTAACAATGGAATAAGAACGTACTCGTTGATACCAAGGTCACCTTATGGCTCAACTAAGCTCACTAAAGTAAAGGCAAGGATAGGTCAATATTTCTGATCATATGATTCTAGATATATAAATTGCAATATGAAGAGCTATCCCGGACTCTTAGCCTACGCCCAAACAACACCGAAGTTGCAGCGCATTAAATATGTAGGACTAAACCCAGTTGAATAATAGGTCACATACTTAAGCACGTAAACAAGTATAAATTGATAAACATAAACAAGCAATCAACGATAAATTAAGAAATCGAGATAAACAAACCAAACATTAAGATCTTCATAATAATGGCTAATACCCGAAGGTATTAGCCTTCAAACGTCATAATCAATACAAGAGTAATAATTTAGCCAAGGTAAACAAACCGAGTTAACGAATGATACCAAAAACTGAATGATTACAAGAGTATAGAAGATTACAAGTTGTTTCCTATGGAATTAATCACGTTGCAAGACATCTTCTGCTCTTCTTCTCCTCTGAAAATTGACTTTTGTGGTTTAGGTATCGAAAATATGATTTAGCACACTTAAAACTTGTTTTTGAGTTTTCTTTTTTATAAGGTCTGGAAAAAGGTCGATACGACGTATCAAAAGTATTTGATACGACGTATTGGGGATTTCTTGAAGTAGGAACCACGTTTGATATCTTCCAGAATATTTTATTTCCATATGGCTTGAATACGGCGTATTGGTCTTCCTGGATACGGCGTATTGGATCTTGTTTCCTTCGTGGTCTTTGGTGAAGTGCAGACACAGATATGCCGTATCTTCTTTGATTTTTTATGTGTAAAACCGCAAAAGAAATTTAGGATAATTTATTAATCACTCACCAAGGTAATTGTCAAGTCAATGATAACAAAATAGATCTTCTTGTTCAACAATATGAACAATTTACGATTCCGAAAGAGGAATCGATAGATAATGCTTTTACTAGATTTAACACTATCATTACTACTCTAAAAGCACTTGATGAAGGTTTTTCTAGCAAGAACTATGTTAGGAAATTTCTTAGGGCACTTCATCCTAAATGGCGAGTAAAAGTCACGGCTATTGAAGAGTCGAGGATTTGACATCACTATCACTTGACGAACTTATTGGCAACTTGAAAGTATATGAAATGATAATAAAGAAATATTTCGAAATGGTCAAAGGCAAAAGAGAACAAAGTAGATCTCTCGCTTTGAAGGCTAAAAAGGAATCTAGTGATGAAGAAAGTTAGACCTCTGATAGTGAAGACGAAGTATATGCTATGTCCGTGAGAGACTTCAAGAAATTTTTCAAAAGACAAAGAAGGTTTGTAAGACAACCACGTGATGAAAGAAAGTCGTTCTAAAAAAGTAAAGATGACAAAAATGGTAAAAGCGAAGGAAAATGCTTTAGATGCGGAGATCAAATCACCTCATCAGAGAATGCCCAAAGCCACCAAGAATCAAAAACCAAAGGGCTTTTGTTGGAGGAATATGGAGCGAGAGTGGCGAAGATGAGGAAGAAATGACTAAAGACGAAACTTGTCTTGTAGCTCAAGCGTCTAATGAGGTACCTTCCGAAACTGAATTTTGTAATGATGATTTATCATGAATAGATGGCATATTGGATTTTACATAGGGAATATAATCGATTATGCAAATTAGGTCTAAAAGTTTTGTCTAAAAATAAATCACTAAAACTAATTAAAAATAGACTAAAAAATGAAGTACTCGAATTAAAAGAAAAGTGTTCCTCGTGTTAGAGAAAAACAAATTGTTAATCTTGGATGTACAAAATGTCAAAAAATTGAAAATGAAAACCGAAAAAAAACTTAGGAGGAACTAGCTAATAAAACTTGATCATATTTAATAAAGCACGCCCATCTCACTTAAGAAAATGCTAAGTTTTCAAAAACCATCCGGAGACAAATCGGGTCTAGGATCAACAAGTGGAACTAAACAAATAAATTTTGTAAAATCACAAGAACTTGAACCCAAGTCTATTAAAGAAAAATCCGTCGAATTAATTTCAAGTCCGAAACCCAAATATATAATGTTAAAGCCTGCCCACGCACTACCTACTATATATTAATAGTTTCGTTGCAAGTGATGATAGAAGTAAAAAGTTTTTCATAAACCATCTTTAAAAACCCGTAAGATTGGATTTAAACCGAATAGTAGGTCATAAATTGTCACACCTTGAGAGAATTTTCAGGTCAATGTTTTAAACTTTTCCGACAATTTATTTTTGACTTTTATACGTTATGTTTGAATCTGGCAGTTTAAGGATAGAAACCCGGGCAAATCTGAAAAACGTCATCGGAAGTGTTCTGGCATCGAATATTTATTAATTTAGATATTATAAGAGTTATTTTATCTTTTCTAAGTGTTTCATAGTTTTTGATTACTTTGATATTTACTTTTACCTTAACGTTTTTTTAAATTGCGTTTTTCGTGTTTTTGACCTAAAGGAACCCCGGAAACTCAGAATCTTTTCGTGTAAACTTTATTTATTGTATATCTCATATTCTTAAGTGAATTTTAGTTCATATCCTCACCTACTTCATAATGTGACGCCTAAAACCTAAACAAAGTGCACATGAGTCTTGAAATTTAAATCAAGGCATCTTCTTTTTTGAAAATCTCATGCTTGTGGATGTAAGTGACACATGAGAGTGTCATTCTCATGCAACATTTCCTCAAGTTAGAATTTCCCTTGGGATTCTTACCACACCTGTACTCTCAATTGACAAAACATGAACTTAGCTGAAATCATTTGCACCATGGCTTCTTAAATTTCTTCTTGCTTTCCCTTCTTCTTTCTATGGCCGAACATCACAACCACACCTCAAATGTTTTTGGTGCTGACTAGTCAACACTGAAAGAAGCCTAAAAACCCTAGCTCAAAACCTTTATTAAAACATACTTATATTCACTAGGGTTACACATTCATTCCACAAGCACCAACAAAATCATTTTCTTCTTGCTTCTTCGAAAACCCACGGCCACACCACACACCATACATTTTCATATTCTTTAAATTCTAGCAAGATTCATCATTCCTCAAGTTCATTTATAAGAAAATCTAATGGTGTTTTGAAGTATTGAGTTCTTTGATTTACTGGGTTTTTTATTCAAAATCTAAGTTAGGGTGTCTAGATCTGTTGTTGGTTTTATAAGAATCTATTATTTTGGGGCTATAGGATCTTGTGATTTCTCTATTGTTCTTCATTATTGTAAGTATCTTGAATCTTTCTTTGTGGTTTTTTTATGTTCTTCTTATATGTTCAATGATCCAACATCTATTATGCTTGTGTTTCAATTTTTTTGGGAAGATTATAAAACAAGATTTTATAAATATGAGGTTCCATTGATTTCACTAGTTAAATTTCTATATTCTGTGAGCATGAGGAGTGGTATGAGGTGTAGCAAACACTAGATAAAGGGATAGGAAATGAAGGGATTAGGTTAGATTTAGGTATGGTTTTGTTGTGGATTAGTTGTGAATGGAGATTAGGCTAGATTAGGCATTTTTGTGAAGTTTGGGTGGATTTTGGTTGCGTTTTTGACAAAAAGTGCTTGTTGTCCCGAATTTGTTTTGGGGTTTTGGTCGAACTAAAAATGTTTTCATTAAACGTAAAAGTAGTTTTTGGAGAGCTCATTTTGAATAGATAGTTTTTCATATATCGCACATTAAAATTAGATTTAAGACGACCAAGTTATCGCCAAATGAAACTTAAAACATTTTTTGACAAAACCGGATGAATAGTGTGCTGATGTGAATAGTAAAATGAGTTTTCAAACACTTTGAGACATTTTTAGACTTTCTAAACACTAGCGAAACATATAGTAACACATACCTATTGATTAGTATCATTTAAAGACGTCGTTAACATATTTTAAGAAAAGCGAGAAAGTTACTAAAAATAGTAAGTTTGGTAAAAATTTAGCGAAACGGACATAGAAGTTAAGCGATTAAGGCTAGTTAGTGCGTTTTAAAATATGGAAACTTAATAAATAGAGGGGACGGTATTAACGTTTTGAAACTAAAAACTTTCCTAAAATAGAAACTTTTTAAAAATAGTAATTTTTGGTTAAACGCAGAAACTTAACAAAAAACTATATGATTTTATTTCGTCATGATTTGATAATCAAACTAAAGCAAATACACATGGATGTCTTTTGGTGATGAACATATTGTGCAATTCTTGGCATACTTTTCGTGTTTCTAAGACGCGTTATTATTCTAGGTCGCGGCTAGATTTCTATATCATCTTTTACTTGCGTGATTATCATTTGCTCATTTTTGCTAAGGTGGGTTCATAGCCCATGTTTTACTACGTTTACTTTACTATTTTGGGGTGAGAAACATTGCTTGTTTTCAAACTATGGACACAGTTACTTTACGTTTCCTTTTCCTGATTACGTGTTGCCTAAGTAGCGAATAGACCACTAATGCCCGAATTATCATGAACCGTCAATTGCTTAACCGACCGTACTGGTTAAGTAAGCGCGAATGTTGTAAATAGATCTATTAGGACTAATTATCCCTATCCGGGTAAGTAGCGCTTACTAGTTTTGGAGGTCCGAACAAACGAATATATACCATGTTGAAATGTCAATAGGTGATCCTGGTCAGATACCTTTAGGGCGAGGAATACTATTTGGCATATAAAATGCTTCCTTTTAAATTGAGCTTCGGTGTCATGAGCTTAGTGCAAACGTAAATGCTTTTTATGTGAAGTTGTATCTCCTATAACTGTCACGTGCGTACTGTGAACTTGTGGTCCACTTTAATAATAAATTTAAACCTATGAATTCACTCAACTTTTATGTTGACCGTTTTAGCATGTTTTTCTCAGGTGTTTAACTATGGATGTGTTTGCTTGCTTTATGGTGTTGCCTTGCATTAGACCAATTTTCAAGAATTATTATTATCTATGTTAACATCGCTGTCAAACTTTAAAACCTTTTATTCGCTTCCGCATATTATCGTTGGGCCTATGTAAAACTTTAACTATTTTAATTAAAGCAATGATGTTGGATTTTTAAACGTATCCTTAGAGGTCGTTCTTTGTATCTTGTGTGATGTGTATTATGACGTCACGCCCCCGGACACGTGTTTTCCGTCTAGGCCCCGTTTGGGGGTGTGACAGTTTTGATCACAACAAGAGGAGCTAAAGTTTGAAGATCAAGAACAAGTCGTGGTTCAACAACAAGTTGTGATTCAAGAAGAATTTATTTAAGAAAAAGAAGATTTAGTTCAAGACGAAGAATACTTGGTTCAAGAAGAAGAAGGCTTGTTTTAAAAATAAGAAGACTTTGTTGATTCAACGATAAATTCATCAAATTGTTTCTTTTTTTTCACCTGTGATATGCTAGGAAATCATATATGATTTTACATTATTTTTGTTTTCATTACAATTATCATATGTAATATTTGAAAGTAATATGTTTAATGTTTGATTATTATATGGACAAGTGTTAAAAATTCTATTTTACTTGATTCTGGTTGATTTGGATCTTACATGAATATGAATCTATTATATATCAGATGTGATATTTGTATTTTATAAGTTAGTAGCAAACTATCATATGTGATTTCTTTTAAAAATCACATATGATTTAACATGATCATCACTAATTTATCAAATCATCATACTTGATATTTAAACAATAATAACATGTTTTCTATTCTTTTTTTTGAACGGCGAAGATTTATTAAAACTAGCAAGGAGCTAGATGAAGAAAAAACATTACAAAGTAATCAAATGAGGATTCTTAAGCCACTCCTCCCAAGAGAAGGACCATTTACATCTATTTTTACACCATAGAAATGAAATCGACTTGATGTCTTCCATAATCGCCGATCGGAGAGGAGGCTTATCGTCATATAGAAGACGATTTCGAAAAGTCCAAATTGACCACCAGGCTACGCAAAACACACCCTCCAAAATAGACTTCAAATTTGACCCAAGACTAATAGAAGC
>BQNB010183498.1:0-12399 GCA_026074375.1 Tanacetum coccineum | reverse complement strand
GTAGTTAACAAAAATGTTTATTTCCAAGTGTTTGTTAAGTGTGTGTAAAAAGATTTGAAAAATAAAAAGTACTGTAGCAAAAATAAAAAGAGTAAGGTCCAGGACTCGAACCTGCGACCTCACTCTCACAAGCACACACACTTACCACTGCCCTTGGGACTTTTCACCTGTCAATACTTGCACAAATTAATACTTAACCTTGTTTTAGCTTTTAACCCTTTTAGCCCTTTTGGGCTTTTTCCCAGCTTATCTAAATAAGTTGGTGACCAGTTAGAAATTTTTATAGATTCAGCATAGCTTAAAGTATTTTATGTAATTTTTTCAAATTTTTATAAAATCGTTTAGTATTTTTTATAATTTATTTTCTTTTAAAACTTTAAAAATTCATAAAAAAATAAAAGAAAAATCAGAAAAATATAAACTTTTTTTAAAAAAATTTCTTTTTTCATATATTTTGTAGGAAAAATATAAAAGTTTATGTAGGGTTAATTTTTCAAAAATTTTATTTTTAAAGAACGGGTTTTGACCCCGTTTTTCTTTTGACTCGTTTTTGGGTCAAACGACCTCCGTTTTCGTTCTAGTTTTTTTTAAACTTCATTATTTGTCATTTAGAACACATTTGAAAAGAAAATTTTGTTCTAGGGTTTAATTTGCAAAATTTAGGTTTTTACCCCTCGCGTTTTTACATTTTCGTCTACGTTTTAGAATTAAATTGTTCTAGCTTTCGTTTCTAGGTCTTTCTTAATCGTTTTTGCATTTTAATTAGAAAAACAAAATCCAAACTCTTTCTCATTCAAGCATATATCGTCAATCCGTCATTCGATTTTCCATTCAAGCCTCGTTGGGACATAACGACCCGGGAATCATACTTCCGGTTACGTATATATTTTATTTTGTGAACTCTTGACCAAACCTTGGCTAAAGGTAATTGGTTGAGTGTTTGCTTATATATTATATATATATATATATATTATTGATCAATCAATTTTTGGCGCCGCTGCCGGGGAGGCTGTGAATCGATTTTCGTGTTCGTTTGACGATTAGTGTTTGAAGACCCTTCCCTCGTGAAGTTAATTTTCCCGTTTGTGAATATTTTCTTTTATTTATAAAAATATAAAACACAAAAATATTTTTCATTTTCTTTTATTAGTATTAGTATAATATAAAAAAAATAAAAAAATAAAAATCAAAAATATAAAAACATTATCCTTAATTATCAATAAAAATCATCATCAATATAATGCTTTCAACTGAAGCATTATCATAATAAGTTCCCGAACAAAAGATTTAAAACTTGCCTTTGTGTCACTTGTGAAATACGGCTCACCTTTAATTGATAAACAAACTATAAGAGGGGTATAAGGAGGGTTGTTCCGAGGAACTACGACCCGAAAGGAGAAGGTTTTTAATAGCTTCGCGCTTTCCCGCCCTCATCTCTCTCTTTTCCTCCTCCACTCTCTCACAAAACACGGAGAGGAAAAAAAGGGGAAAAAGAGAGAAGGAGGAGCGGGAGAAGTAGCGCATGAGAGAAGGGATCGAGAAGTTGATAGTCTGCGAAGCTATAAAAACCTTCCCTTATCGGGTCGTAGTTCGTCGGAACAACCCGCCTTATACCCCTCTTATAGTTTGTTAAACTTTTAAAGGTGAGCAGTATTTCACAAGTGACACAAAGCAAGTTTTAAATCTTTTAGTTTCGGGAACTTATTATGATAATGCTTCAGGTGAAAGCATTACATTTGATGATGATTTTATGTGATAATTAAGGATAGATTTTTTTATAATTTTTGAATATTTTTATTTTGTAGTTTTATAATATACTGAATACAATAAAAGAAAATAAAAAAATATTTTTTGAGTTTTATATATTTATTTTTATAAATAAAAGGAAAATATTCATCAAACGGGAAAATTACCTTCACGAGGACGGGTCTTCAAACACAAATTCGTCAAAACAAACTACGAAAATCGTATCACAACTCCCGCACGGCGCCAAAAATTGATTTCTCAATATTATATTATATATATATAGAGATATATATATATATATATATATATATATATATATATATATATATATATAGTATATATAATATAAATAATATCTAATATAATATAATATAAAAGCAACACTCACCCAAGTGCCTTTGAAAAACCCCCAAGCAAGAAGTCAAAATTCACTAAATAAAATATATATGTAACCGGAAGTATGAGTTCCCGGGTCGTTTGTCCCACTGAGGCTTGAATGGAAAATCGAATACAGAATTGGATGACTGATGTTTTGAATAGGGCAAGGTTAGATGGTTTTCTATTCTACCAATTAAATATTCATTAACGATTAAATTACAACCTAAAAACGAAAACTAAATAAACTAAAATCCTAAAACGGCACGTAAACGATGGCCTTATAAACTAAATTTTTTCAAATTAAAACCCTAAAACAAATTTAAAAGCTAAAATAGATTCTAAATGACAAATAACAAAGTTTAAAAAAAACTAGACTGAAAACGGAGGTCGTTTGACCCAAAAACGAGTCAAGACAAGAACGGGAACGAATCCCGTTCTTTAGAAAATGAATTTTTGAAAAAAATTAATCCTACAGAAACTTTTATATTTTTCCTACAAAATATATGAAAAAAGAAAATTTTAGAAAAAAGATTTATATTTTTCTGATTAATATTTTATTTTTTATGATTTTTTTGAAGTTTTAAAACGAAAATAAATATAAAAAATAACTAATGATTATGAAAAAATCTGAAAAATTTCAGAATAAAATAAGTTATAAGTAATCTAAGAAAAATAAAGGGACAAACCAGCTTCACTCAATAAGCTGGAAAATAAGCCGAATTGCTTATGAAGGCTTAATGGCCAAAGTAACTTGATTAAATTGATTTGTGCAAAGGATATCAAGTGAAAAGTCCCAAGGGCATGTAAGTGTAATTGCTTGAGAAGAGAGTCGCAGGTTCGTAGTACTGGGAGCCATCACTATATTTTAATGCGTACATTTCTACAGTAACTTTTCAAAATTCAAAACTTTTTACACACTTTTATTAAGCCCATGAAGGTAAGCATTTTTTACAACTGCAACTTTTTGTGAAATACACAAATAAGCCCAAAATAAGCTGTCAAAGGTCGACAGAAGCTTGAATAGGCAAAAGATACAAAATTGGCTTATTTTTCTTGGCTTTTATGAACAAATGAGTAACTGAGATGGGAAATAAGCAAACAAAGGCAAAATTTAGGCAACATTTAACAAATGCAGGCAAAGGAAAACAACAATATAAGCTAGAAAGGGGCTGAAAATCTTAACAGTACTAACTTCTAAGTTAGTACTGTTAGATTGGCACTTAAGTCTACTAGCAAATGAGGGAACTCACAAACACCTAATAAGCATTAAGAACAACAATAAGCAAATATCTTAAACTAAAAAGCGCTTAAACATCTAATAAGCAAAATGGCCAGAACTAAAACCAAACAACCAACAAGGGCACCTAAGGGCTTAAATTGAGCTGCTTAGGGGCATCTAAAGGGGATGGGGGCTTTAAGAGCTTGAAGCTTGGCCTGAGGGCTTCTAAAAATAAGCAAACAATGATGGTTACCTACACCTAATGGATTAGTAAACACAAGATTAAGCACTAAAATTCAACAAATAAGCCATAGCAAAAACTATTAATGCTTCAATTCTAACTGCATACGCACAATGACTAAGAGCTTACTTTAGGCTTAAAATTAAGGTATCTAGGGTCTGACCTAGAGATTGAGCTTATAGAAGCTTAATGAGGGGCTTAAGGGCTTCCTAAAACTATGCTTGTCTAAAACTTAATTCTACAAATGAGACAAATGCAGTGTCTTTAAAGACACTGCTTTGCACCAGGGGAGATACTCTTACAAGGCTAAAAGGCCAGCTTATAAATAAGCTGGCATATAAGCTTAAAACTGAAAAATTAGTTAAAACAGATTAAATATGGCTCATGGAGAGCTCATGCACAAAATTTATTAAACTGAAAACACCAACTACCATCTGATAATTAGGCTTGAGCTATGCAGTTTTGACAAAAAAAAACTTGACAAATAAAAAAAATGATGTGAATCTAGGACAATTTTACTAATAATGGTTTTGGTAACTACAAATTGACCTCCAAGAATAGTGGAAATTAGCAGCATCGAGCACTACCCTAACTTGCACAAACTAACAAATTTACACTCCTAAAATCCACCTATTTCATGCTATTGGTGCAAGACACCTTGATAATTGAATTCTAAAACCTAACACCTCTAAAACAATTTAGTACTTCCTAGATATCTATTGAAAGTGGTTCATAGACCAAAACCCATAACATTTCCATTTCTGGCCCATTTTATGTTTAACCCAAACACCCTTTATGCTAGGAAAATCCAAATTTGTAAAACTTCTTCAGCTAATTAAGACCGGGCCATGAGAAGCAGACATCACTTGAGAAATCAAAGAAGTTAATATAAGCAAATTAGAAAATAGAGGAATAATCACTAACAAGCAAGGTCAAATAATCAAACAGTGGAGAACTAGTTAAGACAGACTTTCAAGAAAAAACTTTAAAATTTGGAATTTCATTCAATAAAAAGGATACAATGACTTAAATTTAAAAGACAGAGTTAAAACATAATTAAAGACAAGTAAAAGTAAAACTACAACTAAAAAATTCCACCCCTCTCTTCAATGTGCTTCTTCTCTTTATAGCTGCCAAGAATGTGTTTGTTGTGCTTTCTTTGTGAGAGCAAACCAAAGACCAATCTCGACCTTTAATCCTGCCTTGGAGCTCGAGTTCTTTGATCCTGTCCATTCAATTCTTTGGCGCCCAAATTTTAGCCACGGATTGCCAAGGTGACTCTACATCATGTGATGGGGGTTTTAAGTGAAGTGGGGTTAAGGTGTGATCCCCTGTGTAATCGTGAGTTTAGATGTTTATGGGGATAAGAAAAGGTTCACGGGCAATTGGGTTTTGGTTATGGCGGGAAAAATGGGTTAGGGTTTGTCTGTTTTTAATTTTGGGGGTGAAGGGGTAAAGGTTGTGTTTAGTTGTCAGTTTTGTTCCCTTAATTTGTATTGGTTAATTGCAGAGACAGTCCTTGTGACTTAACGGCGAAGGAAGTTAAGGCCTAGGCTTAACAATCGTTAGTGGGGTTTGGATTGGGCCAGTTACACATTCTTGGGCCGTTTGGTTTCTTAAAAAAAAGAAATGGGCTATATAATATTTTGGCTTACGGGTTTATTTAGATAAAGTGGGCTGGACCCGGCCCGTTAAAATTGGTAAGGATTTCGGTTCGATTTTCCATGCCTTTCCAATTGCCCGGTATACCCGGGGTTGACTTTAGACTATCGTCTTGACTTCATTAAATCAGCACAAACGTTAACGAGTCGATCCGGAAATTGCCGTTTGTAGCACCGTTTTCAATCTTTTTGGTACTTGAGCCTCGATTTGTCGCGCTCTTTCCAACACCATGCTCGTTTTTGTCGCGGTTCTTGCGGCTTTGTTTTCGTCCTTAGTAATATCCGGTACCTAGCACATATAAACAGCAAAAACAAGCATATTTATGACATTTCATGTGCGTTTTTGGTCGTTTAGGGTCGATTTATTAGGTAAAAGGTATGTGTAATTCAATCAAAGCTATGTTGACTTCTTCTTCCTTTTTCCTTTCCATCTTCTCTTCTTCTATAAGTTCAGCTTGCAACTAAGCTTTAAGATTTCTTGCCATTTCTTCATCAAGAGAAACTTGATCTTTCCTTTTCAAATGTACTTCATGCTTAATCATTATTGCTTTGCCTTTATCCTTAGTCTTTGAACGTTGTGATGCTTGTGGAGATGATGTTGTTGTTCTGAATTCACTTGGCTCTTAAACTATAACCCCTTTAACCTTGGGCCTTGTAGTTGTTGTTGTAGCAGCAGTAGTAACATCTTTAGGTTTAGCTGCTTTGATTTCAATAAGAGTTTGAGCCAAATTTAATTCATCAATAACTATTGTTAAGATGCACTGGTAGGGAGTCGATTTTCATCAATCTTAGCATCAAATAACTCCTTCATCACTTGTCAGAACTAAATTGTAGAGGCAACACATCTTCAACACCAGGTACTAACCTCTCTTTCATCAATTTTTACACGTTTCTCTTGTTTCTTCCCACCTGCCTATCCACAATTACCTCATCACCAATGTAAGATCATCTGTATGCAAACATTTCTACATCATCTAATCACCCATCGGTTTCATCACATTTTTATCCCTCCCTGTTTGGATGCATCTTACAGAGCAACAACTCTCTTTATCCTCAGAGGATTCAACCCTACTAGATTCTACCTCTTTCCTTAAACTTTTAACCTTGTATTCTTGATTTCTCTTGTCTCTTCTAACTTTTGACTCCTCTTCTTTGAAACCAGCAATCTCCTTTGCTTGAGCATCATTTACCTTCTCTAAATCAAGAACCTATTTTTGTAAGTTGGTACATAAAATCATCAATTATATTAGTTGCATTCTATCCTCACCACTAAGAAGTGGATCATTGGAAGGTATAGGAACACTGTCATCATGATGTGTCTCATCTGGAGGAACTTCAGTTTCCTTCCTCTGTTTCCTCCTAGACTGCTTCCTTCTAGGTCTAGAGAGCATGTGTTGAGTAGTAATAGGTGGTCTTTGAGAAACAGTAGGAAACCCTCCAATCATGAGTAGCTTTAACTTCATTGTTGCAATAAAATAGAAAATCAAATGAACAAGACAAAAAAGAGAACCAGAAAAAGCAGGTGAAATTGTAAAAATACAAAAAGAGGGCATGAAAAGTAAAATGATAAAAAAAAATGAGAACAAAATTAAGAAAAAAGTGATAAAAGAGAAAAAATCAAACAGAAAATATAATCGAATAGGAAGGAAAATAAATACAAACTGATAATTAGAAACAACTAAGAACAGGTGGTTTAAACTCTCCCAGAAAAAGACCCCCCCTTTTCCTTCTTCTCTTCATAATGGCAAAGGATTTCTATGTGTGTGACGATTAACATAAATCTCTTGTGATAGTGACATACACCAAGCGATTATTAAGAAACACTTTACAAAGCGTGATAATTCAAAAATTTTGACCCTCCCACTAAGTGCTATTACCATAGCATCAAAGATATACTGGACAAATTAAATTTTTGGTTTGTGGCCAAGCATATGATTGCAGAGGCCATTGTGCTACTGAATTCGTTCCATGCAGCGGACTTGGTACTAAGGCATTGTGTAATAGTATGAATTAAGAACTTCCATTGCAAAGAAAAGAAAGCTTTATAAAATGTAAGCTTTTAGAAGGTTTTTCCATACCCATCCTTGCATTCATCAAAGCTAGTATCAGTTTGGAAAACAATCATACCACTAGCATCTGCTAAGTGAAGATCACTTCTAATGCTTGACTCCATGATGATCACCCTCTTTTTATCAACTAGCTTGTAACTGACGTTCACCATTGACAGTGTTTGCATCCTGTGCCCAAAATAGTTCAATGCAAGATGTTAGAGCAGATTGACAGTTAAAGAATAATGAATTTGGTTAGCATTCAGAAAATCGATAATTTCATGAAACCCATCACTTTCAACAGGTTTTTCCAAAAATGCGACCATATTATGAGTATCAGCAAAAGTTAGGGTTGACATTGTTTTGTGATTAGATGATAGAAAGAGTATATTGAGTTAGGGTACGTTTGAGAGTGGTTTGAATATGGAAAACGAATAAAGAATCAAATGGAAACCTTAATCGAAGATTTATAAACCACCCTCATCCGTAAGGAAACTTGAACTGGCAGCACTAAATAATGCCTAACATCATTAACTTAAACTGACAGCACTATCGTATGCCTAACAACATTAACTTAAACCGGCAACAGTAACTCAACAGCATCAACATAAGCTTACCAGCACTAAGATATACCAGCAGTATAAATTTTATGCTTAGCAGCATTAAGTTATATCACCAGTATTAACCCTAAGCTACCAGCAGTAAAGATTTGAGCTAGCAGCCATAAATCTTCAATTCATTCCAAAAAGGACTTCTATCATCAATTAGTTCTTCTCACAAGCTCTCTTCAGTTTTATATCCCAATAATAATCACTCATTTATGTTTTTATGCACACATCTCTCTTTCTATTTTTAAGCTCACAAAATCTCTCATTTCTTTTGGCTTACCAAGACACTCTTTCTGTTTTTATATGACAGTTGTGTACAAAATTCCATCAATTCCAATAAGTGTCATACTGTCCTCCCCACTTCCAAGTGTGTAACCTCTTGAGAGAGGTGGATCAATGGACTGTTTAGATGTAATCTCAAACCTAGTTTGAGCATTCACATCCCCCAATATGGTATCTTGGCACCTGGGACCACTACCTGAACCAATTCCCTAAGGAGTTGATTCATTAAGTGTTGCCATGGATTGGGTCTTATTTGATGTTACCACTGTCCTGCTCTGCTTCTAAGCTAGAGGCAGTAGTAGCAGCCCTTTCCATTCTGTCACCCAACTCCTTATGGACAGCCTCATCACCAACCTTTGTCAGGGGGACCACTAGACTGAGGTATCTTGGTGTCCCGACCTCTTTTGATATGCCTAGACATGTTTTGATTACTTTTGAACATACTTATGATATAACATATCCTTTCATCCATGCTTTTTGGTTGTATGAATAAGGAACCTCCCCTCAAACAATGCTTCAAGAGATAAGAATTTGAAACAGTTGCAACTTTGGTGCCCATGTCATCTTAACAGCATTAACATTTGCCTGGCAGTAGTAATTTTCTGCCTAGCAGTATTAACTGAAGTCGAACAGCATTAACTCTGTCTTCAATAATTATGCAACAACATGCCTCTATTCATCACAAGCACACTAGAAAAGACTAGATAGACATGTGGGAATTCATGAGGATCCATATTTATGCATAACCCATGAATAAAAGTTAAACACTGTGAACCAAGACCATTATCTTCTTTCTCAAACATTACTTCAAAAGGTGAAGCATTCAACATCAGGTATTCAACATGCTTTACCTGCAGATGTTAGTTCATAGCCAAATATACAAAATCCAAAACATTTTCTTCTTGACAGCATTAACTATGACTAACAGTTTTAACAAACAGTCTTAGGTATAACTAACAGTTTTAATTATACTTAGCAGTATTAATTGAGAAAATAACAGTATTAATACTTTACAAAACTTTTACAAAAACATAAAGAGATATAGACAGTTAAGGATTCAACATTCCAATACTTGAGACCAAGTATTGAAATCTGCCTGCATCAAAACCTTTTGTAAGAAGATCTGCAACATTTAAATCAGTATGAATTTTAACCATTTTTATTAACTTTTTAGTGTTGCAATATCTCATAAAATAATGCCTAATCTATATAAGTTTTGTTTTAGAATGTTGAACAGGATTTTCAATAATGCAGATAGTACTGTTATTGTCAATATTAATGACAATGTTCATGAAATTGTACCCATAATCCAGCAATTGGTTTTGAATCTAGAGTACTTGTCGACATCATTTAGCAGCAGCCACATATTCAGCTTTAGTTATAGAAGTGGCAACCACAGTTTGCTTCTTACACTGCCAAGATATCAACCTGTTTCCTAAAAACTGACAACCTCCAGTTGTAGACAACCTATCTTGAGTTTCTCCAGCATAGTCACTATCAGTATAAGCAACCAGTTCAAATGGAGAATCCCTAGAATACCAAAGGCCTAAAGTTGGTTTGCCTTTCAAATATCTAAAAATCCTCTTGACTGCTAAGAGATGTGATGTCTTAGGAGTAACTTGAAATCTAGAACATGTACATACTACAATCGAATAAAGAAGATTTTGTATTCAAAGAAACCTAAAAAATTCAATTTTGGTTTCTATTTTCATCACTTTTTGCACAGCTATGGTAAAAAGGGGATATCTCATTCGTTAACCGTTGGATCTTGACGAAATTTTTATTGAAGGTTCTTTACTCATAAAGGCATATTCTCATCGGAGGGATCTTCAATCTGAGCTTTTAATTAAAAGAATAGATTTTTTGAATCTGTTGCAGAAAAGTTAAAGTTGGTAGGTTTACTTCTCCTTCATCATTGTTTTTAATAGTGGTTCTATTATTGTTATGAAATTTTTCTTTGAACACTTGGGTATTTAAAGAGAGGTATTGAGGAATGAAAGGATAAAGAAAGTTTGTAAAAATTAGGGTTTTTAATTCTTAAATCATTTTTGAAACCTAATTTCTAATAACCTCAAAGTAATGATGAATACGAGTTAATCATACTTAAGGTGATATGAAAGTGACAGCTAAGAAGTTCTAGGTTAGGTTCTTGTGGAAAGTATATTGAAGTGGGTGACATGTTAATGCTGAATTGGAAGTTACTAGTCTTCAACATGGTTTACGACTTGCCTACAACCTTATAATGCTGAGACAAAGTTAATGCTGCTTCATAGAAGTTAGTACTGCTTATGCATGGTTAATGTTGCTCTTACTTAGTTAATACTGCTTCTATATTTTTAATAATGCTTCTACTTCATTAGTGCTGCTTGACAAAAGTTAATACTGCTAGTTAGTACTTAATACTGCTAGTGTATTTTTACTACTGCTCAGCCATTAGTGCTGCTCTTCATTGTTACTACTACTTGGTATCGATTACTATTGTTAGTCATTTTTCACCCTAATGCGGAATTAGTGCTGCTCGTCATGAGGTACTTACATGTATATCGCTCTATGTTGTTATTTCTTCGTACAGTTCTTATGGTTGATTCTATTACTTTTGGTCAAGAGATGGTTACCATATTGATTTCAGAGGAAGCATATGATAAAGTGTTTAACCATTTAGATATGTTACATGCACCATTTGAGGGAAGGTTTTCATTACTACTGGCAAGTCATTATTAATACGGCTAGTTTAAGTTTCTACTGCTTAAATTCATTTATGTTATTATGCGTCATGAAGGGTAATTTAAGACATTGGAAAGCTTGGATTAGAAGTGTGATATATGTTTTGTGGTTGTAAAGATCAAAGTTACATATCTTCACAGTCCCCTATTGGATTATGGCAAAAAGGGGAAGATGTTACAAAGATGATATGATATGATTTGCAACTTATTAAGTGTGGTGGCATGGTATTTTCAAAGGAAATCTCAAGTTAAGGGGAAAGTTTGTTTCATTCATAGAAGATCAAGATATGGAGGATCAAGAAGATGTTTGTTTTGTCATCATCAAATAGGAGAAGATTGTTGGGAATTATATTTATTTGATAATACAAAACAATGATACAAAACAAAGATACAAAAGAATGAAACAAAAGGAAAACATAAGGATCAAAGTCGTCTATATGGAATTCTACAATGATGGAGGATTTTAGAAGATTTGGTCAAAGATATGAAGATAAAGATTAGGAAGATTTGTGTTTAGTTGGTAGATTTTCTAGAAAAGTTTCCTAAGAAACACAGAGAAAACAGAAAACTTGTTCAAAATGAGTATTTTTTGAAACTTTTGTACTGAAAACAGAAAACATGTTTTCTCCTATTATAACTATGATTTAGAGAACTTGAGTTTGGAGTTCTCCAGTTTTCTAAAAGTTCCCTGGAGAAAGAAGAGTTACTCCATTCTCAAAGAAACTAGAGAAAGAAAATTAAGAAAACTTTTCTACAACTAAACGCACCCATTTCCTAACACAATTAGTTTTCCTTGTAAGTCTTATGGACTCTATTATATAAAGAGATCCCTAGACATAGTTTTATGTGTGCAAGTGCAAAAAGTGTGTGTGTGTACACAAGAAAAGATGTAGACATCTATGTGTAGTTTAGCCTCAAGGTCAAAGGTTTCTTTGATCTTATTACAGTTAGGTAATCATTCTATACTGATCATATAGAATTGATGCTTGGTGTATGAATGCAAAACCTTGTTTAATAACATTGATTCTTGATTATATTCCGCTATGCAAATTTGTATTTATGTTCATTGTTATTTATAATCCTAGATCAGCCTAGATTAAACTCCATAATTGGTATCAGAGCGGATTGCTCTTGATATCTAGGATTGTTCAAGGTTTTATACATGTTTTATCTTTTGGTTTTGGTATTTATGATGTTTGGGAGCAGCAGATTTTTAGAAATTTTAGGGTTCCCAACAAACCCTAAAATGCTATGCAAAAAGAAGATATTGTGTTCGGTTCATTGATTAAAGAAGGTACAGCAGCAGGTGGTTTGATCAGGATCTGATGGTACAGGTATGAACAAAACCTAATTTATCTAGGGCTTAAAAAGATTCGCAGGAGGCTGCTGTAAGGTCTATTGGTATGAGTTTATTTAATTGTAAACGCATGATGATTTTGATGTATAATTTGCTGGTACTGAAATCATGGTTGTTGTTGTTTAAATCATTGGCC
>BQNB010183495.1:0-12399 GCA_026074375.1 Tanacetum coccineum | reverse complement strand
AGTTCGTAAATGAGAAAGTTTTAATCACAGTCAATTACTTGAGTATGAGTAAACACTTATGTCATTTGACGTGCAATAAATATGTATACAAAATATTGTCCTTATGAGTCTTCTCTAAAAAGACACTCATTTAAACCTGATAGGTTAAAGATAAAACAAATTCCAAGAATACGAGTATCTCCTTTAGGACAACATCTCTTCATTCATAGTCTTTGAGTCATTTATTAAATCCAATATCTAATAATGCATCTCCTATGGTTAGCAGGTTCACAATGATCCTCTAACTCATAATCCTCACAATTTATATAGAAACATATCATTAGGTATCCATGCGGATCTATGAATATGAGTAATCATCATTCTAAGGTTTATCATGTTCATGTTTAGCCTTAGTATGACATTCGCTAGTGCGTTTAGAAGGTTTATGTATCTTCTTCTTAAAGTAATTCAAGACCTACAATACTCCCACTCGCTTCTTGTACATTTGAGACTATTATCAAATAACTCAGCATGACGAGCAACAAAAACTTTGTTCTCGTGTGGGTGTATAAATGGCATCCCATCGTTTCCTTTGGGTATCTAACAAAATACACTTAACAGTTCTAGGCATTTGTTAATAATAATATCCAAGAGATTTTACCAAATATAGAATTTCAATCAAGACATAATAAGATACATCTCATTTATCTTAATTAACCTTCTAGGTTGGAGTCTTATTGGGCACATCCATGATATACTCAAATATCTGACCTTGATATCTTTTAGGAGTTAAATAAGTTTAAGGTCATCATGTATCAAAATAATATAAATATATAATTTGATTACCCTTGTTGGACATACCATAACGTTATGGTATTCCAATAAGATTGATCTTATACTTTTATGGCTTTCCTATTATACCATCTTAAGTTAAAACGTAATGGTATCAATAGTATTACTAAGCCAATTGCATCCTATTATTAAGTCTTTTGAACAAGTCAACGACTTAATGTGTATGTACTAACAAGTATACATAAACATCCAATACATTACTATTCGTTATAAGTCTTTGACCAAGTCAATGACTTCATGTACATCTCTTTAACAAGAAGATATAACAAGATAACTTTAACTTTATGTTTTAAGTTTTTTCACAAGTAAAGGACTTAATGTACATGTCTTTAACTAGAAGACATAACAATTAAACTAAAGTTAATTAATAGTAAGTTCAAGTTAATTTCAAACTCCATGTTTATGATTTTTAAGAAAACATAATCATGTAGCTTACCTTTTTATCTTGACACATTCTCTTAATAGGGCTACATACATTAAATGTGTAGGAGTCCTAATAGAGTGATAGTTTTCTTACTTTGCAGTTAAGAAATCATTAGTCATATTGTTCTAAGTTGTTCCTTGCACACACTTAAGATTTCTCCCACTTGTGCAGGGTACACCTTCTTTACATAAAACAACACCACACTAGTTAGTTTGTTTTAACAATATGGCAGTGTCAAGCTCATAGCTAGTGTATATATAGAACCCCATCTATTAATAAAGAATCGTGCATAACTATCAAAGATAACATTAAACGGAAGCGACATCTCAAAGGCAGCAAGTCATCAAAGATAATACACAGTGATTCTTTACTAAATAAAGATGTTTCACACTTGAAAAGTAATTTATTATTTCAAGCCAAGCCAGAAATAAAATAGGATGCATATGAGGTAAACAACTCATAACTCCCACTGAGTTTGACAACATTACAAGTTTGTCATTTTCATTTATTAAATGCGTTACTCCTAGTGGATCTGGTAACATTATGAGTGTTCCTTCACTAGTGAAAGTAATTGCAATTTATCTTTCCATTTATTGAATATTTACACATTATTGCTAATGTGAGTCACACGGACTAGCAAGCAAGTACTTAGATATGAAATCAAATGTGTTCAAGTTCTAGCCATCTTAGCTATTTGTTAACTTGAAAAATTGGCATGTAATTCCTCATTTAGCATCTCACTTTACCTCAAAGGTGTGCAACGTTTCTTACTGATTTAAGGAAATAGCTGTAGACACAAGTTCGTCTTTTACAGTATTGCGGAGATATTTCCGTCTTCCAATCAAACCTCATAAATATGTATTGTTTACAACAAGATATTTTATTCTTAGTAGCTATAGACACAAGTTCTCTAGTTATCCAAGTTTCTTATTATGATTCAAAGATTTCAAAACTGAAAAAGGATATTGAAGCAATCTTGAAAGAATAAGAAGTCTAATTAACTTAACATGAAGTTTGGTATGAGTTCGATTAGAATTTAAGATAATTCTTTCATTCCTATTATAACTTTTCCTGCAAGTGAAAAGTATAGAAATAGTCTTATTTTCCAAAGGAAAATGGACACAGTTTGTCTTTCACAAGTATGAACAAACCCCTGTTTACGGTATACATTGCATTAATACATTAAAATAACTTGCAAAGTTCATTTTTAGTATTTTCGATAATTCATCCCTTAAAAATTAACTACCAATGTTTATATAAATAAACAATTAATTTTAGAAGGGTCTATGATCCAACTTGACGTTCTACCATTAATGCAGTTGATCTACTACAAATGGTAAACTCAAAAGGTAATCTGCGAGAGATAATTGCCAACATGTGCAACTCTTAGCTATTATGGGGCACAAGGCAATATAATCTAGAATTATAATGTCAAGTAGCATGTTTAACCCTATCGTATGCCTCAGGTCGAAGGTCTGACCAACCATACTCGATATAAGTCATCCAATACAAAATCTGTAATTTTACAGTCTCAGATCTAACCATACGATTGTTATATTACCTTGTTTTTCAATTCACCTAAGACTGTCTTAGAGTAAAAAACAAACTCAAGTGATTCCATACTTGGATGGCATACAAACTTAATTTTTAGGGTATTAATTAATAAAAACAAGGTTACCAAAAATGTGTATAATGAAGCATGCATACAACCTTATAACACTAGTTATTTTAAAACATTTTCAATTTTGTTTTAAAAACATTCTATAAATAGAAATCCCATAATTTTATAAACCACATGCCATATATAAAATTAAGGTTAGCATGTTTACAATATTTCCATGTATAAGCAATATTACTACGGATAAGGTAAATCCCCATGAGATATAATCAAATCTTAGATAGATACCAAACAAGATTTATTCCATCTTTAGTAATTATTACGACATACCATAAATATTGTTAAAACGTTTATGTAAATTTGTTTATTCTTGCGTTGTTCCGTCGCAGGTTCTCTTGCGGAAACCACTAAACCTCTGCGTTATAGAACGTTTGCAAGATTTAACAAATTTACGTATATAGTCCATGATTTAGCAAAGTGTACGTATCAATATACACACAATAAGCATTTTAATCATGTACTTTTAGTCCATATTAATTATGAAAATCATTTTTGCATAATTATATATATAAAACGCCAACAATATATAAAACATGCAAAACATATTTACCAAATTAATCATACTAAACGGAATCATTTACGCAATTAAAACAATAATTTAAAAAAAGTCTTCTCATCTTTTGAAAATAACCAATTAATTGACGTAATGATTTCATGCATACCACATAACACACATGCCATTTAACATATATATTAAGCTTAATAATAACGGTTTACATGCATGTAACCCATGGTTGACAATTTATTACAAGATAAATAAACAACAATATATATATAAAATAATGTAAAAACTTTCACATATTTGTTTCCTTATTTTAGGTGATATTTAGGACAATATATTTCACTAAATAATTTCCTAAATAAGATTTCACATAAAAAGGCAAGTAAATATTCATTTTCCATACTTGTGTGATATTTTAAGACAAAATATTTTACAAAATAAATTTCTAAAAAAAATGTATCACATAAAAGGAAAATAATATTCACAAAATATGCAGCATATTTAATTTTCATATTTTATGTAATCTTTAGGAGGAATATATTTCACTAAATAAATTTCTAAAATAGCTTTCACATAAAAGGTAAGAAATATATATCAAAATATGCATTTTTTACATCTTTTTTATGTTTTTATGTAATTATAAAGCTATATTACTGGCTCATGATGGCACTGTTGGAAATCGTTATCTAAAAATAACCTAATATTACATTAATATTATACGAGCTACGCATCAGATCTAATTCATATATCAATTATAATTAACATAAAATATAAACAGAAAACATACCGAATAGCAACCAAGCTACGTGAAGATCCAGAGACTTCTTCGAGTACACGCATGTGTGTAATACATGTGAAAACCAAAACCCTTAAGTTACTAAAATAAGTAACCTCCACGTGTTTATACACTACGCGTCAACCAATATCACTCCACGAACCAACTTCAAGAATACGCCAAGTAGTAGAAGAAACCAAAAAATCCTTAAAAGGGTTTTACTTGGTTCGATTACTAGAGAAGAAGAAAGAAGAGAATGGGATAAAATATGAGGTCTAGGGATCCTCTATTTATAGTGTTAGGATTAGGGTTACATAGCTTTGGGAAAAGCTACCTAATCCTGACACTTTGGTCCTCTTCTTTCCTTCTACCATAACCGGCCACCCTTAAGTCAATTTACACCCTTGGTGTTGACTTTTTGACTTTTCTAATATTTTTGGTTAATTACATTTAATTACCCCTTAATTAAAAATCCTTATAGTTAATTATTCGTAAACGAACTAATTAACGACCGTTAGTATTATATCGTTGGAATATTAATATACATAATAAATATACACTTATATTATTATATACATCAATTGAGTATTAATACATATATAATAAATATACGCTTATATTAATATATATATACCAATAGAATTGATATCTATGTGTATAACGTGTGTGAACCCTGTAGGCTCACGTATTTCTAGCCCTATAAATATCCGTATGACATGAGCATAAACTAACAAAGACCCCTAACGACGCATATCAATTACTCGAAGACCGAGTACTATTGAAACTCGATTGGTCTGAGGATATCATAGCCAAACCTCTTCGGAAAACCATTTCCTTCGCAGAAGGTAGCGACAACTCCCAACTCATGGAAAAGATGGAGCGTTAACAACAAAGATCGACTCGCAATTCAAAGACATCAAAGGAGAAATGAAATAAATGAGAGACGGATGCAATAGTTGTGGAGGACCACACCCATCGTCGGAGTGTGATGACAAACCGATGGGAGGACCCGAGGAAGAAGCTAACTATGTCTACGGAGGATATCGAGGAGGAGGATATCGAGGAAACTAATACGGAAAAAATTCCAAAAATTGGCGCGATCGTCAACTAAGAGACGAAAACCGTAACTCGTAACACCGAGAAGACAACCAACCAACTCCACCAACACCCAAAAAGAAATTTTACGAGACCGACTTTGAAAAAACCATGCGAGAGTTCATGGTTGCTCAAAAATCATCGAATGATTTTGTCAAAAAACAGTTTTTCAATCTCAAAACCAAAGTCAAACAAGGACAAAAGATTCACCAAGCTGCGATTCAAAACCTTTAGACCAAGTTTGGTTGACTCTCCGACCAACATTCCACCAGACCGACTAGTTTACTCCCGAGTAATACTCAAACCAACCTGAAACCCTCACCATCAAGTGACAAACCTTACCGACCACTACCTGCCCGAAATGAGCATATGAATGCCGTATTCACACGCAGCAGTAAGTCATATGATCCACCAGTAAACCCGAATGACAAAAACACTATCATCCACGATGATAGCGAGGATGAGGCTGACGAAGCTGAAAAAGAAGAAGAACCGTCTTCTTTTAAGCCAAATAAATCTGATCCACCACCGCCCTGTTAGAAATTTAGTTTAATTATGGGTTTAGTTCATACCGGGTAATGGGACTAGAGGTACGGAGTGTACTCCCATAGGTCACTGAACACCCTGACTCTGATAGTGGTAAAGGGAATTCAGGTCGCTGATGAAGTTTAGTGAGTCACTCGCTTAATGGTATTCATGATGGCTTCAACTTTATACTCTTTGAGTAGTAAGCTGAAGGATACCATCAAGGAGTAATCCATCAAAGGATGTATCCTCAACGGGTTAAATCATCAGTGATTCTTTCAGTTTGAACACTTCAGCTTATATGCTCTTCAATGAGTTAGCTGATTGTTTAGGACGCTGAAGGATAAACTCAGCTAGGATGAATTCAATACTTGTAACGGCTTTGACCTATTCAAGTGGCAGTTATGACTGCATTTAATGACGATATTTAATGGGTCGTGTAACCACTAATTCCTAAAATCACGGAGTCAAATTATGAAAGAGATTATATCTCCTATAATCTCTAATAATTCCATTGACTATGGTTTGAGTATTTCTCCTATAAACTGGAGATCACAACTACATGGAAACACATAGAAAATAAAATACTTAGAAGCAAAGGGTTATTGATTTGTGCCTAAAACAAGAATAAACACTTGGTTTTATCGCAAGGAGTTATTCGTGTAACTTAGGCATAAGGTTGAATAATCTTCTTTGGAAAGTGATTACATGACTTCAAGTGATATCTGATAACCCTCATTGGTAATTAGCTAGGCATTGATGGTCTTTACCCTGTTTTGGGCTCTCTTAATACTCTAACAATTAAAGAAGATTATTTTCTAATTATCAATGGCGGCTGCAATGAAGCACATAGTGGCTAACTTCTCCCAGCTGGACAAGTTTAAAGGGGTGGATTTCAAAAGATGGCAAATGAAAATGCACTTTCTTCTTTTTACCATGAGTGTGGTGTATGTCCTTACCACACCAATACTTGATGGTGGTGAGAATGCTACTGTGGAACAAATCTAAAAAAAGGAGCAAATAGGAGAATGATGACTATGTGTGTCGTAGTATTATTCTCAATGGTATGTCTGATTCCTTGTTTGATATTTACCAATTTTTTGAATCTAGAATAGAACTATGGGATTCCTTGGAAGCCAAATAAATGGTCGAGGATGCATCAAATAAGATGTTTCTTGTAAGTGATTTCACAAATTACAAAATGACTGATTCAAGACCATTTATGAAATAATACAATGAACTTCTTGGCATACTTGGTAGATTTACACAAACTGTTGTTCCCACTTAGTTAGTGAACAATAACTACAAAGTTATCATTAACTAACTCATTACTAGCAAGTAAAGAAAACAATTTGTTGTTTGAAAAGATTTTTGTACGTAAATATAGCTAGTAAGTAAAAGACACAAAAATAACTTTTTCAATGTTTAACTTTTTTATTAAGAATTATACCCCATTGTATGTGAAACTACAATGAGGACTGAATGAAAATGTGTGTGTGATCTCCTCACTAATAACTTTGCATAAACCTAAAGTGTTATGTAAAGTTAACTACTATGCTAACCAACTGAGCTTGCCCAGGGACTTAGTAGATTTGGAGGAGTAGATGCGTGTTTGTGAAAGTTACGACTTTGAATGCACAAACTTAACATCTACTCCATTACAAGAGTTCTATTTATACTACATAGGTAGGGTAACACCTATATGGGTGTTGAGCACTTATCACAGATCTAATAGGTTAGTACATTTGTACTGCCTTGTCCCTATTATAATATCTATCCTAAGTATGGGACAAATGCTCTTTCCAAGTTCAGTTTTGGACACTGAACTTGTCTTATACCCTTTTCAGGATAAGTTGACTTCTGGAGATAAGAGCTTGGACTTATCTGCTTTCAAACTATCTCGCCTATTCTTCAGTCTCTTGTCTTCTGGGTCTTCTAGTTGTTGGAGATCGTATGGGGCTCAGTGAGTCTATTGCCACAACTCACTGAACCCATCACATTCTTCTTTGGCTTAGGCTTTATTTACTGAGAACCGCCTCACTGAATACTAGAGTCTTTCTTGTAGACTCAGGCTGAGCAAGTTGAAGGCAACTCACTAAGTGACTGTTTACTCAGTGACCTTGAATTGTTAAAGGATATTTACACTTAGGTTATTTTGTATTCAAATCCTAAGTGAAAGATTAGTGGACAATGAAATTAGCCTAACAATATCCCCATATTTAGATATAAATATAGCCTAAGTGTTTATCAGTGTGAGTGAGTAAGTACAGATTCTTCTCATACTGAGTCTAGAAAGCAATTAAGGGATACTTATAACAAAAAGTACTTCATTGATTCGATTACATGATCCTATCATCTATTACAAAAGATAATACAAAGATAATCATAGGAGTGCTTCATTCCACATGGTATCCTAATGCTTCTAGCTTCACTTTCTTGGATTTTATCTTTTCTTGGTTTGGGTGATCAGCAATCAGCTTTCTTAGCTTCAGGGAGAATCTTGCATTCTCTTCAGTCTTGACCATTGAGGCTATCACCATGTATGATACAAGAGAGTCCATTCCAACCTTTTGGATATCGTCCCATCTTTGGAATGCCTGATCACCAAATATATCTGCGAAGAAGATCCCATATTCAGGTTCTTCGATAAGCATATTGTTGACAAAAGGAACGCCTTTAGGGAGGCTCCTATTACATTCTAGCCCAGGCACCTTGATTTCAGGTTCCAGTTCCATATGCTTCCTCTTTCTTCCTGAGGTTTGGGATGAGGCTTGTTCAAGGACTAGAGCAGGAAGAGCAGATTGAATTCCAAGTTCATTAGGAATTTTCTTTAATCTTTCATATCTCTTGCTCAAGGTTGTCATCAAGTCCTTGATTACAGAGTTCTTTTTCTTTTGTATGATTGGACCCAATTCATCCAATTCAATGATTCTAAAGTCTGTGAACTTGAATGGTTGGTGAACGTCAAAGTTTCTTTTATCATTGTTCCTGAATACAGATGCTACAATAGGCTTGGTGTTGGGATATATTCTAACATCAGTAATAGGTTCAGGCTTAATTCTATTTTTCATAGTCTATATGTATTCTTCAGCTCTCCTCCTGTTAAGCTCTGTTAGTCGTTTAACCTTCTTAGAGTGCTCTCTCTTGAGGACTTCATGCTTAGCATCCTGAGCTTTCTTAAATGTTTCACCAGCCTTTGTGGATATTGCCTCTTTTGGATCAATTTTGAGCTTCTTTGCTTCTTCATGAACCACCTTAATCACTTCAGGCCTAGACATGGTAAGAAGTTTTTCTTCCTCAACAGATTTCTTCATTTCTCCTCTTTATCCTAGTACTCTTGAATCTCTTATTTAGTGAGGTAAACAATTTTCCCATTAATCATGAATTAAAATCTAACTAGTTTATCAGGGTCAGGACGAATGATGGTTGATGCATGCACCTGTCTCTTTGAGGGATCCTCTTCAGACTCAGTTGCAATCCCTTTTCCTTTATCAATTCTTAGAGTTGCTTAAAAGCTTTTAGGATGAGAGATTATTAGGGTGATTGGCTGAGCATGAGTTGGTTGGATTGATGATATTTGAATTGCCATTGTTGTATCTCCAGTCTCCCCTTCAGTGTGAGAAGGAGGTTCTTCAGTGGCAGTGTTAGTAGCATTCTCCCCCTCAACATTTGCTGGGAATGTAAGTGAGAGCAAGTGTTGGAGTGACACTGCCCGAGGGAGCTGAAGAAGCTTGACCTTTGAAAGCCTGATAAATATCTGCCATCATAGATTTTATCTCCAAAGTGTCTTGCCTGAGAGAGGAGACTTCACGTTTAAGAGCAGTCTGAGAGATTTTAACGGCAGTCATTCTTGAGCCAAGATTCTAAGCCATATTAGTAGAAGACTTTGTCTAGGCAGCTCACGCTTCCTCTTGTTTGAGAGCATGAGCCTGAAGATCTTTCACAGTGGATACAAGTTTAGAAAAATCAAAGCCCTTTACTAAGGAAAGTACCTCAGTGATGTTGGAAGAGATTCTTATGAAAGTCTCAGTGGCTTCATTTATTTTCTGATTTGCAGCAGGGTCATCTTTGACAGCATTATTTATGTCCTTAAGGAGCTGAGTGATGACATCCAGGCCTTTGTAGAGATCACTAATAGTAGTGATGCTTCTGTCAAAGGAACTGATGGAGGCTTCCACAAGTTTGTCAGACTGATCTTTGGGAGCAATGTTCTCATCATAGTAAGGCCTTGAGATCAGCATAGGAAACATCTGCTTCTTTATGGTGTTCTTATTTTTTCTCAGCGATCCTACTGAAGAGAACTCTGGACACTTTCCTGAGATACTTGATCAATTGTCTTTCAGTGAGAGGATGTATGTTATCAAATTTCTTGAGGCCAGGACTGGATGAGTCAGAAGCAAATTCTTGAGTTTGAGAGGGTTCATGCTGGTCTTGCTTTGGTAAGGGAGTTCTAACTTCTTCAGCAGCCTGAATATCCTCATCCATGTCATCCCCAGCAACAAGCACTTCCTCTTCATCGCTTTCTTTATCTAAATCATCCTCAAAGAGCATGTAGGCTTGAATATCAGCAAAGGTCTGGAGTTGTAAAGGTTCAGTATTCGGCTCCACTTTAGAAAAAGTCTTTCCTTTTGTTTTTGGTCAGGGACCGATACCTCAATCTAGTGGATTGGGTTTTATCCACCTGGTACTTAGCACCAGTCCCTGCAGGATCAACAACAAGAGTGTGTACTGGTCTATATCAGTGGGTGGTTTGTTTCCCCCTGAGTTTTTGTCCCTAAGTGACCCTTCAGGACGTGGCGTGGTTTTAGCCATGCCTTCATCAAGAGTCGTGGAAGTTATGTCCTATCAAGGGGTTGTTTGTTTCCCCCTGAGTCTTTGGGATGAGGAACAGTACTCTCAGGTAAAAGTTTTGATTTACTAGTGCCCTCATTGAGTGTGGAAGGCAATCTCGTACTAGCGAGTTGTATGTCTCTCTCTAGATCTTAGGGATCAGGTACGGTGCCCAAGGAGGCTGAGTGGGATTTCTCAGAACCCTTGGTGTGTTTGCCATGTCTTTATGAGATTTTTAACTAGCCTTTTGCTCCTTTTTAGAGAGTGCTCTCCTAAGCTCAAGCCCTAACTTTGTTAGGTTGAAGTCACAGTTTGAGACTATCCGTTTAGTTGGCTTTGTACGAAAGGGATGAATACTGATCTTCCATGTATTTAGCAACAATCATATGGCCGCCATGTTCTATATCAGTGACGTTGGAGGGTCTTTTGTGTTTTAAAATTCAGGATGCCAGGTAAAAACCCAAAATTTTCATCCTGAGTGTATTCAGAACCCAGTAACACTTGTAAAGCACATGAGATAAATCTAGGGTATGAAACGTATTTCATCCTAGACTTATTCAGTAGCTTGGTTACGAGATCACTGTAAATGATCTCCCCTATGTCAACCTCAGTCCCAGTAATGAGACTGTAGGCTAAAAGCTGCTGGATGGAGTTGACTTGTTCAGTGGAGGAGTAGTTCTCGTCGAGAACCTGGATCACAAAAGTGAACAGCATTCTCCAAGCTACAGGAAAAGAGTTTTTCAAGACTGGGGTTTTGTCCAGGTAACTCAGGTTTATGGCAATTTTGCCTAATTCTTTCTTTACAACCTCAAGTGTAGGATGAGCCACATATTTACCAGTATTATAATCAAGGCCAGTTGATGAACAAAAGGTGTGAAAGTCAAGGGTCAAAGGTCTTTGCCTATTTAAAACTAAAAACTTGATGAGGAATTCCTTGAGTAGGCATTTTTCAGGCTCATCAGTTGATGGAAAAGGGTCAAAGGCAACAGCAGTGCTCCAAAACTCCCTGAGGAAGTTCTGATAGACCACTAAGGGATAGTTGGTAAAAGCATTGTACAAAGGATAGTTTCGCAAAAAATTCATTATGGGCTTGTATGTAGGCACATTTGGTGGGTAGTTAAAGTTACACATCATATTGTTGGTCTGAAAAATCACATTGTCCACAGTCATGTTTGTCCATTGAGGAGCATACTTGATTGTTTGTTGTTCTGCCATTTTGATATGAGTATTGTTTGGAAAACAAAAAGGTTTTAATGACAGAATACCACACACCAGATGGTCACAAGTTTATTTCAAACTTGATCGCTGTCGTGAAATGCGTGATATGTTATCAAAAGGGACTATACAACGAAGTATATCTTTGTATGGAACACGATTGACCAAAACAAACGTTTGAAAGAAGTATTGCAATGAATAACTGATTAAGAGAAGTTTTTTACCAAAAAATTGAAGAACACCCACACTTTTGCTTTGAAATAGAATTTGAGCAGAGTTTATTTGCTTTTGGAAATTTATGTCTGTGTTCTTGTTTTCAAGAAGGGTATTTATAGAGGGTGTGTGAAAAGGTTTTGATTATTTTAAAATTTTCATTATTTAGAAAAAGTTAAATTTTTTTGGGAACGCATTTAATGCTATAACCCACTAGTTGCACGATTCCCTCTTTTACGGCTATAGTGTAGCTGTTCCGTTGTCTTTCACTTTTGCAGTCGTGACGTATGGATAACGGTCAAGAGTCTTTT
>BQNB010183494.1:0-12151 GCA_026074375.1 Tanacetum coccineum | reverse complement strand
TAAGTCCAGTCAAGAAGACACGACTTTTAACCAAATGGAAAAGGAACACAAAAGTGAAGAGGTATATAGAGAGCAACACACACACACACACGATATGATAAGAAAATGCTAACCCCTAACCTTAGCCCAAATAGAGTGAATCTACACTCCAGCTAAGTGTGATTCTACATGGGATTACCCAATAAATCTAGTAAACAGTAACTAGAGACACAACTTGAACCTATTTACTTCCAAATGATTGGTTTTTTATATCTAACAAGTCATGTTTATAAAAAAACATTTAGCTCAAATAAAAATGGGTCACAGATGTTAAAGTTGCCCAAAGTGTATACTAAAGCATACAGTTTTCTAAACAGATTTATTTGATAAATAGGATATTATTACTATAATGATTTTATTATACTCGGTGAACAAATAACTTATAATTCCTTAATACAAAGCACAAAAGAGTGTTAATGGGTTAAACCAACATGGCGCGAACCTACCCGGACCAGAACTAATGAACTACCTGTTTTGAATTACTATACAACAAGCCCATTTTGATCTCTACTCTATATCCACCCTAAGAATAAGGAAGGATTTATAGGTGCCAATTCAGATGCAATCCTGCTACATATAATGATTTAATCAATTAGAAGACAAAAAATATCAATCGACCATAATCGCCATATAGACCTTTTATGTAAGCTTTGCTTTTCAAGGATAGAAGAGTCTTGAAATACTGATTTTCTTTTTGGCTCAGCAATCCAATAATGAATACAGTTTTACTAAGTCTGAACTCTGAAAACTATATGTATTCCAAAATGGTGAAATAAGTCCCATCCATATGCTTTTGTCTAGAGAACATGTGTTACTATTACGTTAAGAGGTTTTTGATCACTTTTTATTAGTAAAGTGTCGAGTTGGTTTTTAATGTGTGTTATCACAGTCAAATGGCAATGGATTGATGTGCAACAAGCTCCGGTTTGAAAATAAACAGAAATAAGTCCCAAGGTGTAATGTATTGGGGGTTAATAAGTAGAGGTTGAATAATTTTAGCGAAAAGAATGGGATCGGTCCCGCGGGGAATTTTTCTGTTCACCTAATCTTGGTATCGGGCCCGATCGGTATTAGCAATGAAGAAGAATAAATAGTTGGAATGGTCGTCAGTGACAAGTTTTTAATAAAAAAGGATAGGTCTTTGGAAAGAGAGAAGTTGAGACTTTTGGTGGGAGACAACCTTTTGCAAAATCATTTGCCTGGTAGCTTATAACATATTTCTTTTCTCTTTTCGGGCACCAATGGGTGAGTTTCTAGGCAACAATTCTTTTGGGGGAAATGATGAAGTTAGAAAGATGGCGTGGGTAAAATGGGAAAAGGTCCGCTTGAAGATCAAAAAAGGGGGTTTAAATGTTGGTAGTTTAAAGGCGTGATATTGGGCGTTACTTTGGAAAATGGTGGTGGACATTCCGAACAGAAGAAAATAAATCATGGGCGAGAGTTATCAATAGTTTGTACGCCGAAGATAGGGGTTTAAAGGAGAAAAGAAAAGGTCACAAAGTTAGTGGAGGTAAATGGGGTGACATTGTCAGAGTCAGTAAAGATATAGAAACAATGGATATTAATTTCACGTCATCTTTTAGGAAAAAAGTGGGAAACGGGTACACTAGTAAGTTTCGGGAAGACTCTCGAATCAGGGATGAAGTGATTCTTAGTAAAAAAATTCCCTAGACTCTTTAGATTAGACAAGCATAAAAGTGTTATGGTTGGAGAATGAGAATTTTGTGTGATGGGGAGTGGGGGTGGAGGTGGTTGAGACCGCCTAGAGGTGGGAAGGGGGTGATCTTGTGAAATTGACGGCTCTAACGAATTTTTATATTCCTAACGTTTTGCAACATGATACTTGGTGGTGGTACATGAAAAGAATAGGTGCTTTAGGGTTAAGTGTCTTAGGGATCTAACAGATGATAAAATTCTCCACTCCCAAATTACGTGTAAAGAGACATTGTGGAGTAAAAATGTTCCAAGAAAGATTTGTATCCTTATTTGGCGGCTACAACAAAGAAGATCACCAGTGTACGAGTGGCTTCATCATCTTGGTTTGGCTCTCAACTCAATCCTTTTGTCCGCGGACCGAGATCGAAACGGTGGATCATTGTTTCCTCCATTGTTCCCTAAAGAAAGGGATGGGATAGTGTGTTCAAGTGGTGGAATATGGGTGGGTGCAACTTCGGGTCTTTTGATGATATTTTGGCTCATTCGGGTCAAAACAACTTCAACAATAGTAAAGAAACTATGTGGTAAACGGTTTGTTGGGGGATGATCGATCTTGTGTGGCGAGCTAGAAACAAGAGAACCTTTGAAGATCACCGGTGTATGAGTGGCTTCATCATCTCGGTTCGGATCTCAACTCAATCCTTTGTCCGCACTTGGCAGTGTGGACCGAGATCGAAACGGTGAATCATTGTTTCCTCCCTTGCTCCTGAGTAAGAAAGGGATAGGATAGTGTGTTCAAGTGGGTGGAATATGTGTGGTTGATATTTTGGTTCATTCAGGTCAAAACAACTTCAACAGTAATAAAAAATAAATGTGGAGAATGGTTTGTTGGGGGATGATCGATATTGTGTGGTGAGCTAGAAACAAGAGCGTCTTTAAAAATAGTCAAACTTAACTACCATATGTGATGAGCTTCAAATCTTATCGTATTTTTGGGACTCTAGTAGAATTTTATCAAGTTCTTTTATGTCAATTAACTACCATATGTGATGAGCTTAACTACCATATGTGATGAGCTTCAAACCAGCCACGTTTCGCGTTTCGGATCGCTCGTACCGAAACGCGGTACGATCGCGATCTGGACGCACTCTTATCTATAGTGAATCGAAGAAACACAAATGGAAGTAACAGAACAAATGAAACATGAAAGACTACACGTTTTGGGAACAAATGAAACAAATGAAAGAAGGAGAAGTAGGTCAACTGAAAGTTATATAATCTGTTTTTTTTTTCTGTCTGGGCCCGACTACCAAGTTACATAAATGGGCCCATTATTCAATTTAACCAACAATATTATTTTCATATGTTAATTACTAGTGGGCTACTTAAATATATAACTGAATTAAAAAATTTGCAACATTTGTATAAAATATATAATTAAAATTATTAAATATAATGATAAATTAATAAAAGTTTGTAAATTTAATATATATAAACCTGTTAGAACTTATATAAATGTGAGTATAATATGGTACATCGTACCAAATTATATGGTACATCGAACCAAAGCGAACCGGGGCGTACCGAAATGAGCCTACCCCCCTTCGTACCGAATTTTAAGGACCCCGCGAACCGCGTACCCGTTTCGCGTTCCCGTACCGAAGCGTACCGCGTTTCATGTGACTTTGGTTAAGACGTTCTTGGCGTTCCTTTGGTGAAATCCACTTGATGGCCAGTGGTGTAATGTTAGTGTTGGTGGTAGATTCGGTAAGTGTCGGTAGAAAATTCCGTGTATCGTTTAGCCATGTTGGTATATAGGTTAGTTTGTGTTGGTCGCTTGGGTTCCAGGTTAGGTCCTTGGTGCTTTTACTATATATATATAAATATATACTATATATACTATACATACTTTGCTTCCAAAAAAAGAGAAGAAGTTTTTACAAACGGAAATGGCGTTTAAGTGGGTCAAAAAGAGTAGAAAAAACCACGAAATTGTGTAACACATCCAAGTTTTTTTATGTCAATTAGCATGACCAGCCCGTGCTTAACATTCTACATGTTTTGACCAAACCCCCCCCAATACTCGACCAGCCACCCTCCAAATTTGACACTTTGTACTTGTAGGTTATGTGAAATAGAAACACAGGACATATATATAATATTAATGAATGCATCTGTGACATGGACTAATCATGAAAACGAGAATGATTCAACTTAAACCTTTCGCCCTTGAGTTAAGGACTTCAGCATTCTCCATTAACTCAAGGATGTGAGCCCCCCTAGCCTGACGCGCTAAGATCAGCATATAGAGAAATATCATACATGACTTAGCATATGTAAGCGTTCCACACTACCATCTTACAAAGTGCAAAAGGTACTTGAATACCAAAAGCAGCACCGGATGCCTCAAATGCGTGAAGCACACAATGGACACTAATAAATTGAAGTATCTTACAAAAATAGAGATGGCCACAGTTCTGCCCTTACTTAGGACCGATCGGTTATGTTTTATCTCCAAACATCGGTAAAATTGAAAAAGAGAAATACTACAAACCGAAATACGTCCAGAGAGGTTGTACGGGTCATATAGTTTGAAACCAAATTGTATTACGTATGCAATTTCTTCCTACATAAACTCGTTTCAAAAACTTTTTACTTATTACAGATATTCTCATAAATACCCAAAGCCTTTGGCACTAGTGGCGGCGTATGTGACTGTGCCCATTCAACCAATTAGGTTGTGGGGAAGGTCTCATTGGGGGAATCGGTGTGTTAGTCGTGAGATAGGTGGTATAACGTGTCTAGGAAATATTGCATTTCAATAAAAAGAATAAGATAAATTAATACAATTTGGAACAAAAATCAGAACCCAAATCCATTTTCACCCTGACTATCTGTCACCAAAACGCCCCACCGCGCATATTGTCAATTCTACATCAATTTAAATGGAGATCGCTTGAAAACACCCATTTCCTCTCATTGAGTTGCATGATTGAGCAAGCTTTGTTCATAGAAGGCAAACCTGTCTGTTGGCCCGACCTCGTATTATATGTTACTCTTCTGAAATTCTAACCCGATGTTGATCCAGACTCCCACCTAATGATAGTCCTGGACGGTCTCCCGCCATCTTGGTCCACCAATAAAAATGGGTGTCGAAGGAGCATCTAAGCATCTGCAAGGGACCAAGTCAATGTATTAGTTGAAAACAACGCAAACGTTTAACCGCTGATTCTTAATGACAAAAATAAATTACAATCATTGCTTTGGCATATTTTGATTCGTTATAAAAGTTATCAATTGACCATTGTCTATCGTTGACCTCTCCTCGCATATCTCTTCAGTAATTCTTGGATGAGAAGATTGCCTTAGTATTCAATTTATTGAAGGGCGGGCACTTTGACTAATGAACAATCGATTTTATAAGAACTATATGACGGGTCAGATGTTACAATTTGCAAGTATCACATAAGCATATCTTCTGATATTCTAGTAATTACTTTTATCCTAGCATTATCACCATGTGCAATGTGTAGAAAGTTATTTCAATATTTCTATCGAATAGTTTATAGTAAGTATCTCCAATCTCATCTTCAGGTCAAGGTAATGTGCAGCATTTTCATTTAAAGATATCATAAAACATAACCTAATCTTTTTACACTAGCATATTCTCCCAATTGGAAGTTGGAAACACCAGGTGATTTTACTGGGAAAAATATCATGTTAACATTTATACACGTGTAAAAGAAAATTAAATCCCTCCATCCCAGTTGCAATGTTTAACTTGGCTTCAAGTTCAGAAAAAGTGTTTTGGCTATTTTCAAGATACCCTCACTAAAGACATCAAGAAGTTATTTACCATCAAATTTCTTGTGATGATAATATTGGGCAAAAAGTAAACTGCTGCAATTTCCTGATATCAGAGAACAGGCTCACACATCCAGTGAATTATGTCCCAACTCTCAACATAATGATGACACACTATGGATGCTTTTAACTTACTAGTATTTTCTATTAAAACCCTATTCAAAATTTGTGTTTGAGGAATATGAAGTATTCAATTCCGAATTAACCAAAGTTCAAAAGGAATTCTTGTTGGAGTACCGATATGTGATACGGAGCCCCATGCCCCCACTCAAAAAAATAAAATTTCAGGTCTAACACAACATTAGTAATATGCTTTTGCAATTGTTAAAATAGCATTAACATACAGAACTCTCCAATTATTAGTTGCTATGATCCGGTTACCTTATTCTATCACGAGGGTTAGCTGCAAGAAGTAATGACAGCAGGTGCCATCCTGCCCCCCAGTTCCTATCTAGCATCTGAAATGGAGATCTTATAAAAACTCCTCCTCAGATATACCGAGTAAGAAAAATTAAGTTAGAATATGTGTTCGTACTTGCAACCCAACATTTCCCTGTGATGAGTTTCTGTTAAATGTTCTTAGTATGAACTCACGCAAGCAGGAAGGATCATTTCCCTGCACATATAACGAGAACATTAGTTAAATAATGTGTAAGTTATTCCTCCATTAAATTTTACGCAATTCCTATTTCCTAGACCATAACGCACACCTATAATAGCTATATTACATAAGAAGTAAGCTCACAAATTTTCTTACCTTATTGAGAAATGCTTTGAACTTATTAAAGATAACCGGATCCATAAGCTCCCCCAATACCATCTTTACCATGATGAATCCAAGACATCTAAAATATAAGACTAGAATAAATACCTTCCATATCTGGGTGGAAATATACTATAGGACAAATTTCTTCTTTCTTTTGTTTCTAATGTGCTGCATACCTCATGTCAAATGCAATCATCATTTGTTGTCTGTCTGTGCTATTCGGACCGTCCTCCAAAAAATCAGCAGCATTCCCAAATAATCCTACCTGGTAAAGAATATTAAAGATGTATTAAGAGAGAAGTAGCACAAATATTAGAAAATCATACAGCAAAAGAAGCATAGCTGCTCCTCAAATTCATAAAATTATGCATACTAAAATAAGAACCTTCATCCGAATGATATCCCAAAAAACGTTTGAAATGATAGTGTCATGGCATCACTAACAGTTGTCATCTATGGAGTGAAGCATCTCATGATTCTCAAAACATACAAAGTATTTTACATAGAATCAGGTACAGTTAATGTAATACTAAAAGAGTTATTCATTTATTTTGCATAGTTAAACAAGTGAGTGGTAATGCAAACCCATAGTAATGTGACACTCTGATTAGGCGTATACGGTATACTTAAGAATCTACTTACCAACAGATTTAGGAACATGAACTTTTCATCACGTACTAACAAGCTCTAAGCATGATAAACTTGCCATAATATTTAAAACAATATGGCTAGGGTGCATTCTTTTACTTAGCATTATTTAGCCTACAACTCCATATCTCGGAAGGATATCTAAAGGAACAATCAATCTTCCTAAGGTCATTCCCACAAACTTCACCAAACTGGCACGTGACTTTTGCTAATTCATAAATTTCTGCCAAGTGTTCATCAGGAAAATAATTTGGAAAAAGTTTTAAAGAGTACAACATAACTTGATCCAAAAAGTATTTCGTTTTGAATAGCTGTATTGGCCTTTTGTACTTTGTGTTTACGTTTCGCTAGCAGAAGAGCAAGACTCTACAAAAGAAAAGTCACCATGCACACATACACATGACAATGATCAGTACGAATGTCACATGGTCTTGAATTAACCATTTTAAGGAAAGATAACTGAAATGAATGACAATATCACAAACTTTGTTTAAGATTGCATTTTGCTATCATTGTATTATTTTCTCACTGACATGGGTCCTATCAGTTTACAACTCAAAACGATTGATGTGCTAAAATTAGTTGCTCTAACTTCTCTGGAAAGAAGAACATAAACTCATTTTTACTCTGCTGAACCCAAAAGTCTTGAATAGGACATTCGGATTATGTTTAAAACTTCAAGCAAATAAATTGACATGTAAATATCCTCATAAAAAACCAATAAAGTTCATACTTCAAAAACAATAGAAAAAGCTTGATGCTCACTTTAATATGCCTATCGACTGGACTTATATGAACATTCTCCAGTCTCAACTCTGTATGGGCGAGTCCATGACTATGTAAGTAATTTACCTGAGGTAAAAAACAACCAGAAACATTCAATATCCTTCCGACATATTGGCCACAATATAACTGTATGTTTGTGTGTGCACACGCACGCAGACACTAACAGAGAGAGTAGCAGATACAACATACTCCAATCAGTAGATCTCGCATCACAAGTCGGGTAACACGCAGCTGGCGAGTAACAGCAGGACCACCAACTGTATCATCTCCTACCCTTCTGACAGATTCTTCATCTAAAGCAAGAGTAGCTTCTAATGTTGGGAGCCAGTCTGACTGGCGAAGCCAATGCCTCAAAGAAAAACTACCATGATACTGAAAATAAAGAAACAAAACATCCGTTGACAGTCAATATGTCATCTCTATCATGCAATTTGCGTCTAAAACACAGTAAAACCATATTCTACATTTAGAGTAGGACCTACCCCGTGAACAAGGATAAATGAGCCCTCATCCTCCATTGCTTGGGAACATACGTAGCCGTGAACTTGCATTGAATAAGAGTGGTACATCACCTTACGGCGAGCTAGTTTCTTTAGCACCTGCACTCCATATAAATTACAAAGAATGTGAGAGCATCTCGTGATTCATGCAAGAAGAATACAATCTTTTATGTGTAACTGTAATAAAATGCAAATATGCAACGTACTTTCTATAACAATCTAATGCTACAAACTTATCATTCATTACCAAAATATGCAACTTGCAGCCCTTTGATACAGCATACTTACTATTTTCCCATTTAATGCTATAAACAGCTTACTTTGGTACAAAGTGGTATGTATGTAGCATTAATTACTAAATAGTTAGAAAATAAGTAGGTTGCGTATCTTGGTAAAAAGTGAAAGTATATTGCATATTTTTTTCAATGTTACCGAATTATTAATTAACAGAGCTATGAACCTGTATTGCACGTTTCCCTCTGCGTTGTGCTTGAGCACTAGTAAGTCGTCGAAGCACCACTTTCGTATTATGCAAAGGACTGCAGCTTTCATATAGTCAAGCTTCCACATTTATATAAGAAACTATAACCACACAAAAGCTTACCTATCAGGATCATCAATTATCGCCTCAAAAACAGCCTCGTCTCCCTACACACACAAAGTCTCCAAACATTCAGCACAACAGATAAAAGTGACGAATAAAGTCTACAATCAGTGTTGTAAAAATCGCTCGGCGGTATCTCGGCGGTCGACCACCGCCATGACCGATTTTTACAACACTGTCTACAATATACGGCATATCACAAATACGACTTATATATTTACATACCCGTCCACCGAGGCCAATGCTAACACGATCACTAATCTTAAAATCGGAAAACTTAAACTTGATGACATGGCTGAATTCTTCTCTCTCCAAAGAGTCTGAACTGGATACCCCAGCATCTTCTTCGAATTTCATTGGAGATAAAGCTTCTCTCGACAATGAACATCTGATATGTGATGTTTGTTTTCTAGATGAAACACAGGTTTTCCGCATTCGGGGCAAGCAACTGGGTTTTATCAGCGTTGTCGGCAAATTATAGTGATAGCATGGTACTTCCACGGTTTCTATAAACGCAGATGAATGCACTCTGAATAAAGCCATATGATGTATTTCTATATACACTGCAAGTTAACAATGTGTTTGGATATTTATTACACTGGCAAATTAGACATCATATGTTTGACTTTCTATGCAAGAAAAGAAAAACTCTAAACATAATAAAGGTGCGTGAGTGTTGACTGAAAATGCAACATGTTGAACTTTGATTGGGCTACGTTAGTTCGCACTCCCTTTTACGTAAAATAGATGACCATTTTTATATATTTTTTTTCTACATACGGATTATTTTGTATAAACTTACGGAACTGGTACAAAAATAATGACCCGGTGCATTTAAGAAAAACTAAACATTGTTAACCGGTAACACCAACGGATAATGCCAACCCGTAAGGCCAACCGATAACGCGAAGACGACCCCGGTCCTGGCGCCGTCCCAGCCAGCCTACGCGATACATTTTTTTTGTGTGTGTTTTTATTTGTGTTTTGTTGAGTTATGTGTGGGCCAGGTGTCCTATAACGCAATGTGAATGATGGAGGGAGGGTGTTTTTGGTTTGAGTTATACGTGGTGAGTTACAAAGGAAAAGTGTTGAGGTGGTGTAGTCTCGCACGCGAGACGGATAACACCACGACATGACACCTGGTGGTCTAGGTGACAAAAATCTGGCGGGACCACCCTGGTTCCGTCCCACTATAAAGTATCCCCAAATTTGGTAGTTTTAGAAATATAAGACATTAATTTAACGGTTGTCTATAATAATACTAACTTGATAATGCTTATTAGAAAGTATTACTAGCAAAAAAGTAAGCTAAAAGGAGGTAAACAAATTTGGTTTTAATCTATCCATGACTAAGATAGAAGCAGGTGGAAAAAATAGAATAGAATGAAATTATAAAAATAACCCACCCCCTGGATGATCGATCTATCTGGAAATTAGAAAAAGATATGAGAAATGGAAGAATAAAACAAGACTTACAGAAAAAGTAATGAATCAGCAAATTGGCATAACGGAAGGAAGGGAGATGGAATTAATTTTAGTTTAGGGAAGTGGTGGTAGTTATGTACATAATTCAAATTTGGAAGTTGTTGCGTGTGTTGTGGAAGGTGTTGTAACGTCTTGGCATGAGCTTCTACCATGTCTACGTCCGCCCGCCTGCCTTTCTATATTCCCCGCGCGCGTCTACATACATTAGGCTGGACGGAGTGGTGCAAAACCCACCTAGGTGAGTTGAGTGCCACTCCGGCGGCAAAACTCACCTAGGTGAGTTCTTTTTGCTCGGTGAGTTTTGGCCTTGTTTTGTGTTAATTCGGTGACTTACTCACCTAGTGTGGGTTTTAAAAATAGTGGGCCCCTACCGAAATTTAACCGTTTTTTATTAAAAAATAATTTAAAACCCGACTTTTTACTTACAAATACCCACTAATTCACCTATTTTTATACACAATTATTCCCACTTTTAAATTAATATGACTTGTTTACTTTCACACACCGTCGATGAAATGCATATTGATTCGGAATACGAAACAGATTAATAATCTAGGTATTGTTTTTAATAATCTATGCATTGTTTTTAATTGTGTTGTAATGTTTTTAATTTATGAATAAAAGTTTTTAATTTAGTTAACGTTTTTATAAGGTGAGTTTTAGTTGTAAGGTGACATCTTATTACGGTTGAAAGGTGAGTTGTAAGGTGAGTTTTATTTGAGAGAGAAAGCTGATGTGGCGCTGACGTGTCAGGTGAGTTTACCACCACCACTCCATCCAGCCTAACTTAAACATGAAAATCTATTTAGGGTCTGCTTGGTTGAAATAGGAGAAAAGGAAAAGGAATAAGAATGACAATACTATATAATGCAATGGGGTTATTTCATTGCATTGAAATCGCTTGGCAAAAATTATAAATTGGGAATGAAATTGTATATTTGGGACATATCAACATTAAAACGCTTATGAAAAAAATATAACGGAATCAATAAAAAACGATAAGCATCAACGAAAAAATCCAAAAAAACATAATACATTAACAAGAAACAATACAAATTGATACAAATCAGAATGTCACATATGACATGTGAATGCTGCTTATCGCAAATCCCATAAACCCAAAATGGTCTAGAAAAAAGTTAAAAAACAAGCAAAGCATTTGAAACTGAAATTAATATCAATATTGTAATTCTAACTTTTGATAACTAATGAAGAGATTGGGTGGGTTGTGTCAAAAGAGGAGAAAAAAAGAGTAAAAACGTAGTTAATGGGAGAAGTTAGAGAACATATGGACAGTTACATGATAATGGATGCATAAATTTTTCATTTCCCCTAAATTATTGAGTAATGGGTATTACCCAGTATTGAGTAATGATTAACTATATGCTTAAAATAAGCATGTATCGACCTGTACAACCTACTCGGATTCCACATTTGGACGAACAGGCAACAATGATATCCAATAGTAAGATAACTCCACATTTTTTTTATTCAGTGATCAAAAGCGTTGTTTTAATGTGTATGTTGCACTAATGACATATATCTTTTGTTCTTAACCAGGAAACCATTGGAATACGTCCAGATGGGAAAATGTACATGTGTTTGCCGCCATTGTGGTGCGCTGTTTTGGGAATGCGAAAAAATTGTCAAATCGTTATACGGACAACAGCCTGAGTATCATAAATGCTGCTACGACGACGCGACACTAACGGGTAACATACCTTTTTACATTAACTAAAATCAATATGCAAAAAAATCCTATATTATCAGATGTATCCATCAGATCAGCGATCCGATTGTGAC
>BQNB010183492.1:1524-12400 GCA_026074375.1 Tanacetum coccineum | reverse complement strand
ACAACTTCCATATATGTAGTCGAGAAAATATACGTAAGGCAAACGTAAACCGCAGAGAAAAGATAACCACGGAGAAAAGACAAGCGCAGAGAAAAAGTACATGCAGGGCCGAGGTAAACCCATATCATAGCATGCTCAAGGATGAATGGTTCTCAGGTATATGCCATAGCAAAAACACGTATAAGGCACACATAAAAACATGTAAGGATCACATACTGGTTATAGACCAGACCTAGATATTCTACCTAGATATTCTACCTGGTTCTCTATAACCTTGGCTCTGATACCAATCTGTCACACCCCCAAACGGGGCCTGGACGGAATACGTGTCCGGGCGCACGAGAGAACGACCACTAATGGATGTTTTGAAAAATCATAACTCGTTGCATTATTAAAAAATAGATAGATTTTACATGATTAAAAGAAATTAAACATTTGCGGAAGCGTAAGAAAAATGTAGCGGAATCATAATTTGGTTTTCAAAAGACAATGAGTATAAATGAGAAATAAAGTCTTGGTTATGGTATCATATTGCACGTAGACTCCACATAGCACGTTAAGAAGTCCAAAGCTAACCACCTTAGAAAAACATGCTAAAACGGTCAACATAAAGTTGAGTGAATTCATAGGTTTAAGTAAAACATTATGAGGATAAAAAACGTTTAGTGAATACAAATTCACTTAAAGTATTAGGAAAAGATGTTTAGCAATTTGAAATGTTCAAACAAAGTAGTGTGGACCACAAGATTTTAAAACGTATGTGACAATCTTAGCAGTTTACGATTTCACATACAAAGCACATGAGACTATTATAACAAATACAATATCACATGAAAAGTAATTACTGTTGCGCTAAGCTCATGACACCGAAGCTCAATTTAAAAGGAAGCATTTTATATGCCAAATAGAATTACTTACCCTAAAGGTATCCGACCAAGATAACCTATTGAAAATACGACATGGTATACATCCGCTTATTCGGGACCTCCGAATCTAGTAAGCGCTACTTACTCGGATAGAGATAAGTAGTCCCAATAGATCTATTTATAACACTCACGCTTACTTAACTAGCCAGTCGGTTAAGAAATTAACGGTTCATGATAGTTCGGGCATTAATGGTCTATTCGTAACTTAGACAACACGTAAACAGGAAAAGTAAATCAAGATACTTGTGTCCATAGTAAAGTCAACCATGTATTTCCAAAAGAAAGGCTTTAAGTAGTTGCATCCATAAGTCAAACAAAGTGTGATATCAATCATGTAACCGAGTTTGCAAACGAACATTTATAAAATTTGAAATCATTAAAGTAAACAAGTTTGTAAACGAGCATGTTCTCACCCTAAAAATTATAAGGTATATATAAAACAAGTAAAACGTGGGGCTATGAACTCACCTTGATGTTGAAGAACAATTGACAGAAATGCAATTAATATGCACAGCACAAACGGAAGTCAAAACGGCTTGACCAAGAAGTTGTAGCTAATCTTCTCGGCTAATATCCCACTAACTTAGATTGATCCATGATTACATCAATGTGACACGTACATCAACGCGACACGTTGATAAATGATTTAGAATATGAGTTACAGGATCATGGTGAACCTGTTAATTCATTCAAGATGCCACAATTGCTGAATTTGAGCATAAGCTTAGTGACTTAGAACTATGAATGTTAAGATAGTCTGTCTACCAACATAGATATATCTCATGTTTTGAACTTGATTGATCTTAACAAAACGTTAGACTAGTCGATAACCTCACAAATTCCGTATCCTCTATCAAAAGACAGCAAACACAACCCCCAAGTGGTTGGTTCTTAGGTTTAAAAAACTCATAAGGACAATGTGGTTACCATATTATTGAATGCAATGCAATACATAGAATTTTTAATCCTACTCAAAGCAATTTGTGTTATCGTATATAAATTTTATTTCTTCTTGTGCATTAATTAATTATAAAGATGGTTGATTGTCATAAAAGATGATTGATTGTCATACTAGAGTTCATATAGATGAAATATGACAATGGAAATTAAAACTCTTCCTTTTATGATTACTATTGCGAGGACGAAGAGTAATCAAAGGAGTTTATGAATTCATATAATCTTTATGAAGTGTACAAGCGGCAAGAATCCAAGTATGGATTATTGCAAGCATCTAGGAGAATAATCTTATGTTTATTGTTAAATAAAGATAACTCCTGAGTATTCCTAAAAGCTGGTGGGAGTATTATGTTTAGGTTTCCTTCACCTGAAAGATTTAGAAAATTAAACATACAACCTTGAAATATATGTTTATTGCTATGAACATATGCGGGTATATAAATCTAACACAATTTGACTACCATTTAGAAAGTCTCAATGGATACATATCTTTTTGATAAGATGGAACATGAATGAAATCTTAAGTTGGACTAAAGGATTCATTATGTACATCATATTGTGTAAAAAAAATTGTTGTATCATGCATGAATGCAAGATGATTTGACAACATTGGTATTTAGTCAAAAGTTATTAGATAATTATAGAATTGAATATTTTAATGAAATATGTTTGGTTTTGAAATTCTTCTTAGATTATGGATTTGTCCATAGTAATTAAAATCTAAAGATATTATTGCAACAATTTATTGTGCAATTAGAATAAACCAATGAGCTTAGAGTTCATGAGGTGCCAAACATTATTAAGAGAATATTCATTGTTTACGGATTTTAAAAGCATGGGATTGTTTGTGTACACGGATGCTAAATCAAATTGAGATGACACTCAATACTAGTCATGGTATGATTTCATTTTTTATGATGACCATGTGGACTGGTTGTGCTCAAGTGAGAGCATAGTTGCATTATACATTAAAGAATATGAATACTTTACACTGTTAGAAGCTGCGAAAGATGATTGCTGTCAATAGTTGATGTCACACACCTTATGAGATATAGTGTGTTAATATTGAGATATTTGTATAAACAAACAATCATCATAGATTTTCAAGAACTTCATTAATTGAATTCTTGAAATAAGTATTCTTAAAATTCCGAAAGATCAAAGCTAGTTGAAATTAATGAAATCTATGCCTTGTCAGCAAGTACGATCGACGTATCTTGAGGCATGATTTGTCAACTAGAATTATCATGCATTTGATCTATTTAGTATTTGGATAAGGGATGTTAAAACAATTTTATTAATGATAAAGATACGTGGTATGAAGTTATATTTAATATAAATTGTGTCATATATTTGTATGTTTAATCCATGAATAATATTTATTATTCTAAATGAGTCCATTGTCGATCAACAATATGTGAATATAGTTGAACTAAGACAAATTTGAGTGATTGGTGATATCTTGGATATTAAAGGATGTGTCTACCAAACTCACATGATATTCATAAGATGAATATTGGACTTTCCCAACTAACAAGATTATCACTTTATGGATCGGCGTCATCAAGTGAATCTTGTAAGTGATTTTGATTTACTAAATCCTTAGACTTGAGATGCAAGTAGGTCTTGCATGTGTGGATAATCCTTCTTGATGTAGTTTAAGTTATCCTGAATAAGGTAGCTAATAAGGACTATTTTCAGAAGTGATTTTGAAGCATATGACTTGGCACTTGTAGTCAATATAGAATTTGTTCCTTCAATAGTTAAAGTATGATGCCACTGGGCCCCTCGTAGGGTTAATCAGATGTATGTGTGGCTGCACCCAAAACTCAGGAAGATATGTCTCAATGACTTTTGATAATCATGATTAATCATATATACGAGAAACAGAATCGTTAAATAATGGAATGACTTTGATCCATATCCATTTTTAACACGGTATCAGAAACAAAGGGATTGTAAATATTTAAATCATTTAACTGTGACTTTACGAAAGTACACTCAGGTATTCCTGGGAGCATTGGCGTGTTGCTAGACGCTTACCAATAATATTTAGTATTTGAGACATGTCCAAGTGGGAGCTGTTGGGATATATACATATATCAAATAATATATGTCCAGGAAATTACGTGAGCCTATGGGGGCACACGCATTTACACAGATGATACGTTTATTAATGTAATTAATATACTTATTGTATATTAATTATATTAATATACTTCACGAAATATTTAAAACGGTTGTTAATTATAAGGTTAGACGTTATAAGAAATTAATAGATGGATATTAACAATTGAGGGACTTGTGAGTACAAAATCCAAACCCGTGGGGAGCGTGGTTGTGTGACCGATCGACTAAGAAAGAACAAGGGAGGAGAATGTCGATTTACGAAACTCAAGGAGGTGTTCCAAAATAAGATACAGATACTATTATATCTTTCATTTGAAATTTTAGCTAGATATCATTTATCCAGATCTTACAAAAAAATTTTTTTTACAAATATCTTGATTTCTAAATAACAAATACTACTATTAATCAACACTCCCAAGGCATCAATACAACAAATCTTCCAAGCATCAACATCCCCAAGTATCAACACAAACATCAACCATCTTCATACATCACAACCACCATCACCTACGCCACCAGCCACCCACGACGCCACCACCACGCCGCCCACAGATCTGCCGCCACCACGCCACCAGATCTACCACCGATCAACCGCCAACCACCAAAACCTGTACGCCGCCCACAAATTTATGAATTGATTCATGGTATTTGTAAATTAGAGTTGATATTTGTAATTTTGTTGTTTTTGGAAATAAATCTATGTTAAGAATATTTGGGTAATTTGTAAATTGAAGTATTTTTTATTTACATTAGAGTATTTGTATTTTTGTATATTATGGATGGGGGTTGGAGGCGTTGAGGGTGGCTGAAGGTGGTGGTAACGATGTGGATGGCCGGATGTGTTGGCGGGGTGGTGGATGGAGGTGGTGGCGGGGGTGTGGCTGGAGGTGATGGCTGGTGTTTTAGGTGAAGGTGGGTGTTGAAATGGTGGTTATGAAAATTTTACAAAGAGTAAGAATATAAAGGAGAGAAGATGAGAGTGGGAGAGATTATAGAGTAAAAATATGCGAAAAGTCATAATTACCCTTCTATGTGCATGTCACATGACCAAATTACCGGTCAAACTAACAGAAATATCCGTCAAGGGACCAAACCCGATACGAGTTAAAACCACAGGAGAGGATCCGTTAAAATAGTTTGGCAGGGACGATTTCCGTTAAACCCGACAAACCACAGGGACGATTTATGCAATTACCTCTAAATAAATATACAACCGAAAATTACGTGAGCCTATGGGGGCACACGCGTTTACACAGAGGATACGTTTATTAATGTAATTAATATATTTATTGTATATTAATATATAATATGTTTCAACGAAATAATTAAACACGTTAATAAACGTTAGAACGTTAGATAATAAATTAATAGATATTAACAAGTGAGGGACTTGTTAGTACGAAAACCAAACCCGTGGAGTGTTGGTTGTGACCCGAGAGGAGTCGAACCAAGGAAAAACACAAAGAGGAGAAGGTGTGACTTATAAACTTGAGGAAGTATTCTAGTCTAACTTGTAGAACAAGTTTGGAGACTATATAAACACTTTTAGGGCTTCATAAATAACACACCACAAAACCACATGATATACGATTATTAAATCCCTTTTCTCTTTATTAGATCAATCGGTAGTATTGACTCCCTATTGGTTAATGACCATTAACATGATAAATGCATACGTTATGCATGAATACATAGAGTTTTGTCCCTTTTGGTTACTTAGTGTCGGCAGTAAAGAAATCCTAAAAGGGTTTTCTTGGTTTGTTGGATTCAACATAAAAGCATGAACAATGTGTTCGGTTGTTTATCGTGAAGAAAGGACTAGCATCCTAGCGTATCTCAGTGACGTGTAGTGTGTGCATACTATATAGGTTATCTACTTTGATAACTTGGGAGGTTTTCGCGTTGTATTATTTATTATACACACGCGTATATTCAAGACGGTGTATTCGTTAATTGCTAAAAGGTACGCGTTCTTGATCCCTTTGTTAATTACATATTCTATACGTGATCTATCTTTTCCGCTGCGTACTCGTGATAGATTAATGGTTAATTAGTTGTAAAAACCCAACAAATTCTAAGGGGACGTTTGGTACGACTTAATCGCAAAGAATGGAAATGAAATAAATAATGGAATCGTAAAGAAAGAGAATAGGTCCCATGAAAGAGGATAGATTCATATGTTTGGTACCAATTACAGAATCAATGTGAGGAATATCATGTTTTTAAAAAATTTGTACTTTGTAAAATCTTAAAAAAAATTTAAAAAAATAAATCTTTTTTCGTACTTTTTATATTTAAAAAAATATTTTTCGTAAAAAATTTTACAAAAATTTTTAAAAAAAAATTCAAACTTTTTAAAATCTTTATTTTATAAAAATAATTATATTTTTTCGTACTTTTTAAATTTTACTTTTTTTTAAAAGCTTATTTTTTTCTACAGAAAAAATTAAATTCTTTTTCTACGAAAAAATTAAATTTTTTTAAAAGTTCAGAAAAATAAAAAAGTAAAAAAATCGAAGTAAAACGTAAAAAGTTTTAACTTTTTTATTTTTTCTTAATTTAAAAAAAAAATAATTTTTTGTTAAATTTAAAAAGTACGAAAAAAATTTAAATTTATTTAAAAAAATTAAGATTTTAAAAAGTACGAAAAAAATTTAAATTTATTTAAAAAAATTAAGATTTTAAAAAGTACGAACTTTTTTTTTAAATTTTTTAAAATTTTTAATGAACAACAACGTAAATGAAAAGCATGTGTCACACACATGATATGTCCCTTTTTTACATAGTTCTTTGATTCTCAAGTTGGTGATTCTCACCATTCTCCACTTTTTTTAAAGAATGAATTTGCTTTCCAAAGAATCATATTTTAATTCTCTATTCTTATTCTTTGATATAACAAACTAAGGAAATCTTTCTCATTCCGTTTCTCACCTTTCCATTACATCATACCAAACGTCCCCTAAGAGATAAAAGAATGCCATAACACATACACTCTTGTACAGAATCATATCAGTCCCGTCCTATCACTATATTCCCAAGTATATGTGTCATATGAAAGATTGTGCAGTGTCGATTACGAAGCGGGATATAAACATTGTTGATTAAGATTGATGAGATAAAAAGCCGAATAGGGCAACATTGCACTTGATGAGTAGTCAGGTTTCATCATTCATTGATGATGGTCATGATGGCAAAGTACAAAAGATTAGTTTAAATGATTAAATACTACTTGCAACTTAATCTTTTTCTTATCATGTTTCCAAACTTAGTGGTGATGCATTAATATGAAACTTATTTGGTATGTAACTTATTTGGTAAATCAACATATTAACATGTGTATTTTGTTAATTAGAAGCTGCCGTGCCATATTTATGGGTAAACTTACCACATTGGTTGACAAGTAAAGAGTAAGGCATGGCCATAAATTTGTTTACCTAAAAAAGTTGTTTGACCAATTTTGTTGCTAGCCGATGTTGCCATCAAATGGGTAAACTTACCACATTCAGTAAAGAAAGTAAGAAACAACATAAGTTTGAGTGAAACCAAGATAGTACGTTGAGGAAAGTTCACCTTAATTTCATCAAGTATAATACTAACGCCTCAAGGCCGGGGTGATGCAAAATCGAAAGTTGATGGGTTAAAGTCAAAGTGGTTTGTTTGACACTAAAAAGTCAAAGTAGAACAAGACAACTGATTGAGAATGAGTGTATTGATATTTGATTAGTTTTATCTTTTATTTGTAGCTAGAGTCCCTTCAAAACATCACTAATGTGGTTAAAGCTGCAGATATCATGGTAGATACACAAGAGCTTCATTTCGGCCCGAACATGGTTATCATTTCAACCGGGTGGGCAATTTTTGATGGTATAAATTACTAGCTAAAAGTTGTTTCAAAAGACGACCAGAAGTTGATATGGAAATATTTTCCTTCTAATAAAGTTTTCCAAAACTATCATAACCAAAGAGAAATGATAGAAATGGTTATAAAAATAGAGAGCTCCTTAAGCTATTGGCCCATCTGCAAATTCGAAATTGTAAATGACTCGGAATGAAAGTACATTCTTGGAATCATAGACAACCAAAGTCAACCCGAGTCGCGCCATCCGTCAGGACTTTCCCATCATTTGAAATACACATGCATTAAAAAATAATGCCACCTAATATCAACTTGATACGGAATGGACACCGATTTAGTCCAAAAATCTTTCAGTTTGGGGGTAAGTAACATGTAAAGGTACCAAGAACCCGGGCCTTTGTGTTCTGAAAGAACATGGACCCTGGCAAGTCAGTCACCTCTCCGTCTGAAGTGACTCCAATGAGGTAACTCTGCATGTGCGCTTGCTCAAAAAATTTGGGACAAGAATGATCGTGATATTTAAACAACATTTTGTTCACCTTTCGAATGCATTCTAAGCTCCCGGGACACGAGAGAGTATATCGTCAAGATTCAAGAAGACCCATATGCTCATCCCACAATGACATCTTGAATCCATGAGAATAGTCACAAGTAGAGGTTGATAAACACCTTAAATCGACACTGTGACAAAGACCCTTAAAAAGGGCAAAATCAAGGCGTAAGTTATTTTAAATGGGCACAACAAGCAACTTATTTATAATATTAGTAAACCAATTAAAAGTCCAAAAAAGCCCGATCTCAAAAGTTACTTTTGCATCTATTTTATTTTTTATATAATAAAACAAGCTTTTTTACAAGCCTCCTAATGCAGCCTCATTAAAAATTTCTGACGTGTCAACACCACATTAAGCCTCACCTAGGGAAAGTACAATGCAATACAACATACACATTTCACAGCTAAGAAAACTTCTTTCACACTCTTATCACGATTAGAAATGGTTTGAAACAGCTGTGTGCGATTAATGGCTACATTCTTAATTTTAGCAAGTGTTATAATGAAATCAAACACAGCAAATTAAACAAGGAATAGATTCACAAGATGATTATGTCAATTCGAAATAAAAAATAAAAACACAGTTTTGATCTATTCCTTTTCACTATCATCGATTCAAAATGTGAATAAGGACCGGGTTATTTGCTTATTTTCGTTTTATATTTGTTGACGTTAGCAGATTAAAAGCTGTTAACTTTATGTGAATTTATGAAGGTCTGACACACCTGTTTTGACATGTATCGAAAATTAGTTTTTACTATCGGGTTGTAACAAGGATATATCTTCCACCCGTAGCTAGGATACTAAATAGCTAATTCTTTCACTCATCTTACACAAACAAGTGAGTTCTGCTTTTTTATTGTCGTGTTTACTTCTTTTATATGGTTTTTTAGCCTTTTATCACACATAAGGCTAGATGATGAGTCTGACATTTGCCGTGCTGTTTAGATGTCACCAACGGACACAAGAACAGTGCTTTTGATCAACGGTGTCCATTCATTCAGGAGTCGGAACTCGGTGTCGATCAGCGTTTCAATGGAATGGGAATGAATGAAGCGGGATGGAGGAATGGTCAACTAATCAGGTTCATGGAAGATAAAAGAAATGTGATGGCTGTACTTCAGCATGTTGTTGCAAAAAGTTGTTCTGCCCAGGTGGCTTTTGGAACAATGGGTGCGTACTAATAGGCCATCAAAACATTTATACATATGACTTTACTACCAAAGTCGAAAAATTACATCATGTTCAGTGCTTCTGAATGTGCAAAAGCGGTGCATTTTAATAGGCCATCAAATGACCCTTATGAAGCAAATTGTGACCCTCATGGCCAAATGTATAATGTATCACGAAACACCTTAATGCCATATCACGAAAGGCCTTAATGCCTGCAATAAATGTGCAGTATAAGCACCTTCTACTTTACTCTTTAGCTGGCCGCAAATAGTTTAGATAAGAGATACCCTTTTAGTTAATTGGGTTCGTAGTAGATTTTATACTTAATCAATGTATAAAAGATTTTATGTCACCATTATACGTCTTCTCAATAATTCACACAAATTCCTTCTTTAATATTACCCGTACAAATGCTGCAACGTTCGCAGCATCTAGAAGAAACGGATCATGCTAAGTTTGCATCTACATTACTTTTCTTTAAGTACATGGGCTGCATTTTTTTTACATTTGTTGTTCACAAATTATCATGGCTACTTACTAATAACCAGACAACCAAACCAACCCATTGGGCCTTATGATTGGGTTAGGGTCAGTTTTAGCTGCAGACATGACACAGACCTTAAACTTGTCGACCTGCACTGCTACCAAGCACCCAACTAAATAACTGTAGTTCTCCCAAACACCCTATAAAACATCAGCAACTACTGCCACACTTGACAACCAGCTTATTTGACGTTTTAGAGGAACAAAAAACACTTTCTCGAGATCAAAAACATATGACCAAAGTACAAAATATGCGTACCAGGTAGAGTATATTAAAAACTCTAAACAACTTTGAAAAATAGTGAACTTTTTTTTGGTGTGTTTCGTTAATTGAGGTAATGGAAATGCACTTCTTGTTGGAACATATAAAATAATATTGGACATTAGCGACACTTTTTCTGTCACAAAACCGTTACTAATGAACCAAAATATTGTACAGACGTGTCTAATCGAAATTGTGGCTGTTATAACTGTTGAAAAGGTGTCATTGAGTGAACCATTGCGACTGTTTAAAGAAATAACAGTTAGCGACGGTTTTTTCTGTCGCTAAATCGTCGTTAAAGTGTCACTAATTGCACCCTTTTGTGAACCATTGTGACCATTTGAAGAGGCACGAGTTACCCTATAAATTGGGACGTCATTCCAACGTTTTTCTCATAAAAAACACAGAAAATACTCTCCAAATCCATCATAAAGTTATATTAGATTCTATAGATTCAAGTTTATCTTGAATTGATT
>BQNB010183489.1:1719-12400 GCA_026074375.1 Tanacetum coccineum | reverse complement strand
TTTATATTTTTCCTACAAACTAGATGATAAAAGAAAATTTTCTAAAAAAGCAAAAAAAAATTTTGATAATTTTTGTATTTATTATGAATTAAATAAACTTTTAACTAAATTAAATTATAAAAAATATTAAACGATAACTAAAAATTCTGAAAAATTTACAAAAAATATTTTACTCTATAAAGATCCTACAAAAAATAAAAAACACAAAACAGCTTAAGAAATAAGCCCGAAAATAAGCTTATACAGCTTATTAAGCTTATAAGCCAAAAACACCCTTAAGTATCTAAGCCCTTGAGTCTTTAACGAAAAAGACCCAAGGGCGCAGTGGTAAGTGATGTTATAAAAGGGGAATGTATCGATTGGTGAGGTCATGGGTTCGAGTCTTGCTCACCCGGGCCTCTTGTCTTTCCCCTTTTTTTTTCGAAAACTCAAAGAAGCAAAGTTGTTAAGCTCGTGGAGCTTAACAACTTTGTCTTCTACAACTTTTGCTAAAAAGCCCTAAATAAGCTGAAAAATCAGCTTAAAAGTCGACAGTAGCTTATAATGGCTTAAAAGTGAGAAAAATGCTAAGTCATTTTGGCTTTTGGTCGAAATAAGCTAGGACTTGGACTAAAATAAGCAAAAGGGAGTCTAAACTAACCTAGATAAGCTAAAGAACTAAAAGCTTAAAGCTAAATAAGCTGTAACAGCTTATTTTTGACAGAAACTAAAAATAAAGCTTAAAACTAAAATTTGACTGAATCATTTGGACAAATAAGCTAGGAAAAGGTAAATAAGCTCAACTATTATCTATGTTAACCTAAAAAGCTATGAGGGGCCACAATGAGCTTATTAGAAAAGCTCAATAAGCCGAAAATATTAGCAAACCCTTAATAAGTCATTCAAAAACAGTCAAGAGCAAGTTTGGCCTTAAAAATAGCAACAAATTAAACTTTTTAAGAGCGAAATTAAGAGGCTTATAGAAAGTGCTGAAAGCTCTTTAAAATATGCCATATAAGTTTGGGATTAAATGGGAACAGAGAGGATAAGCAATGGAGCTTAAAGTCTCCCCTTTGCAACAGGGGAGATTTTAAGCTAAAACTCAAGGGGGGGGGGGCTTATTGAACGCTTTTAAATAAGCTGTCAAATAAGCCCTTGAGTTTAGCTTAAAATCTCCCCTGGTGCAAAGGGGTGATCTTTAAGCTCTCATTGCTTATCCTCTCTGTCCATTTAAGCCCAATCTTTTGGCTTATTTTTAAGGAGCTTATAGCTCTTTTATAGCTCTTAAGTTTTCAGTCTAAAAAGTTTGTTTGTTAGCTTATTTTTAAGGCCAAACTTGGCTCTTGACTGTTTTTGAATGACTTAGGTGAAGGGGTTGCTTATTTTCCTTTTCTGGCTTATTGAGCTTTTCTAATAAGCTCATTGTGGCCCCTCATAGCTTTTTAGGTTAATATAGATAATAGTTGAGCTTATTTACCTTTTCCTAGCTTATTTGTCCAAATGAATTAGTCAAATTTTAGTTTTAAGCTTTATTTTTAGTTTCTGTCAAAAATAAGCTGTTACAGCTTATTTAGCTTTAAGCTTTTAGTACTTTAGCTTATCTAGGTTAGTTTAGACTCCCTTTTGCTTATTTTAGTCCAAGTCCTAGCTTATTTCGACCAAAAGCCAAAATGACTTGCATTTTTCTCACTTTTAAGCCATTTTAAAGCTTACTGTCGACTTTTAAGCTTATTTTTAAGCTTATTTAGTGCTTTTTAGAAAAAGTTGTAGAAGACAAAGTTGTTAAGCCCCACGAGCTTAACAACTTTGCTTCTTTGAGTTTTCGAAAAAAAAAGGGGAAAGACAAGAGGCCCGGGTGAGCAAGACTCGAACCCGGGACCAATCGATACAATCCCCTTTTGTACACACTCTTACCACTGCGCCCTTGGGTCTTTTTCGTTAAAGACTCAAGGGCTTTATTATTTAAGGGTGTTTTGGCTTATAAGCTTATAAAGCTGTATAAGCTTATTTTCGGGCTTATTTCTTAAGCTGTTTTTTGTTTCTCATTTTTCGTAGGATCTTTATAGGGTAAAGTATTTTTAGAAAAAAATTCAGAATTTTTCGAAATAGTTTAATATTTTTTATGATTTAATTTCGTTAAAAGTTTAATTAATTCATAAAAAATACAAAAATTATCAAAAAAATATTTTGCTTTTTTAGAAAATTTTCTTTTGTCATATAGTTTGTAGGAAAAATACAAAAATTTTCGTAGGGTCATTTTTACAACTTTTCCTTTTTTAAAGAACGGTCCGGGTGCGGGATTTTGTTTTGACTCGTTTTTGGGTCAAACGAACTCCGTTTTCGGTCTAGTCTTTTTCATTCTTCGTTATTTGGTCCGTAGAGTAGTTTAGAAGTGAAAATTTCTTCGTAGGGTTATTTTTAAAGATTTTAGGTTTTCCCCCTTTGTTCGGGATTCGTGCTCCCGTTTTCCAGCTTAATTTAGTAATTTTTAGGATTTTCTTAAACGTTTTTGTTTGTTATTGTTTAATTTGACTTTTCCACACTTTCAATTCATTTTTCTCATTCAAACTCAAATCTTCGACTGTATCGATTCTCCAGTCCAGCCTCGTTGGGGATAAACGACCCGGGAACATTCTATACTACTTCTCGGTATCATTGATCTTGTTGATTTTTAGACTAATATATATTTTATATTTTATTATATATTATATATATATGGTGTAAAATTCCGCAATCACCTTTCCCATTTAGACAAAATGCTCCAAAGGTGTGAAGACACCAATCTTGTGCTAAATTAGGAAAAGTGCCACTTTATGGTCAAGGAAGGCATAGTCCTTGGCCATAAGATTTCTAAATCGGGATTGAGGTTGTTAAGGCTAAAAGCTTGATGTCATTGCAAAATTGCCTAATCCACACTTTACCGTGACGGGTATTCGCAGTTTTCTCGGTCTCGCGGTTTCTACCGGCGATTTATTTAGGATTTTTCCAAAATCACCCGGCCTATGACCCACCTCCTTGAAAAAGAAACTCCGTTTATCTTCTCGAAGGAATGCATTGAAGCATTTGAAACACCTTAGATGAAAGTTAACACATGGCTTACTATTTAGTTGCTCACGATTGGGACTTTCCCTTTTTGAAAATAATGTTGTGATGCATGTGATTTTGCCTGTTGGGGCTGTCTAGGGCAACGTAAGGACCAAGCACTTTCAGCCGATACACTATGCAAGTAAAACTATGACCGCGGCTCAAGCACATTACACTACAACGGAAAAAGAATTACTTGCCGTAGTGTATGCTTTCGAGAAATTCCGGCCATATCTTGTCTTGTCCAAAAGCATAGTGTATACGGACCATTCGGCTCTCAAGTACCTGCTTGCTAAGCAAGGATGCTAACCAAGATTGCTCCGAGTGGATTTTGCTGCTCCAGAATTTGACGTCGTTTATCGTGGTGATAAAAAGGAGCAGAAAAATCTAGCCGCAGACCACCTTTTTCAGACTTGAAAAATCCCCATCAAATGAACTCGAGAAAAGGAAATTACGGAAACATTTCGCCTCTCGAGACACTTGGGATGTTACATTTCGTTGTGATGACTTAATGCCCGTAGGTTTGCCAATTTGCAAACTACCATGCAGGGGAGGGAATTTTTGTGATCAAAGGGATGTCGTATTAGTAGAATGAAAGTTTTTCAAAAGACGTCAAAACTACTTTTGGGGATCGACCCTTTATTGTTTAAGTTATGTACGGATTCTAAGTGATCCGAGCGGTGTCCGTGTACGGCAAGGAAGCTCTCTTTGAATCTCGAAGCTTGCCTTATAATGGACCCACCGGGGGACACTTACGTGCAAAATACACCCTGTTAAAAGATCTTTGATTCAGGATTTTTTGGCCCACGATCTCAAGGGATGACCTTATGACTTTGTCACTCGATGTGACATTTGTCAACGTTAAAGGCAGAATTTCGCAACATGTATGTGTATGCCACAAATACTCTATCCATGTTTGCGAATCTTTGACGTTTGGGGAATTGTTTTTATGGGCGGCCGTATCCCGTCTTCTAGAGGGAAACCAAATATTTCTAGTGGCAGCTCGATTACTTTTCACATATGGGTTGAAGCAAAAAAGCGGCTACCTCTATGATGCCACGAGTTTGTTGCAAGTTCTTAAACTCTCTTCTCCAGATTCTGGTGCCCCTCGGTGCTATCATAAGTGATCGCGGAAAACATTTTGCAATGACCTATTTGCTAGGTCATGCTTAAATACGGAGTCACTCATCGTCTCTCCACCGCGTATCATCCACAAACAAGTGGACAAGTTGAGGTATCCAATCGTGGTTTGAAAAGAATTCTTGAAAGGACCATAGGCGAAAACCGTGCCTCTTGGTCGGACAAACTGGATGACGCTCTCTGGGCCTTCCGTACAGCTTACAAAACACCCATCGGGTGCACTCCGTACAAGCTTGTATATGGAAAGGCATGTCATCTACCGATTGAGTTAGAGCACAAAGCTTACTAGGCCCTTAAGCATACAAACTTTGATCTAAGAACCGCGGGTGATCACAGAAAAGTTCAACTCAACAAACTTAATGAACTTCGTGATCATGCCTATGAAAACTCTTTGATCTATAAAGAGAAAACAAAGAGAATCCATGACTCCAAGATCAAAAATCGCGTTTTCAACGTCGGTGATCGAGTCCTCCTCTTTACTCTCGATTTAAAAGATTTTCTCGGGCAAGCTTAAGGCCCCGGTGGAGTGGACCATTTCACTGTAACCCAAGTTGTTCTTATGGCATGCCAGAGTTTTGACGAAGTTATCACAAAAACTCCAGGCCAAATTTCAAAGTAAATGGTCATCGTTTAAAGCACTACTTTGGAGGGGACGTACCAACCGAGGTAGTCCCGGATCTCCAAACGTTCCCCATGGACCAATAAATTCGGGGACGGGTTACGGGTTAAGCTAGGTCCTTAAACAAGCGCTTCGTTGGGAGGCAACCCCATGCTTTCAGTCTGTAGTTAATAAAATAAGTGTTTTTGTTGTGAGGAGGCCTATATTTTCAAATTACCCGTTTGTTTTGTCAATGTTATATATTGTCTTTGGTTGTATGTCCAAGGATTTCCCGGATTGTGGAAGACTCTGTGCTCGCAGTTGTTTCTACCCTTCAGCCACAAGAATTTCACTTCCTCGGTTCAATTTTGGGAACCAGATTTCAAATCGAATCGACTAACGTTTTATCTTTTGGCACACTTAATAAACGGCCTTAGATTTACGTAGGTGCCCCTTTGAAACATCGAGGACGATGTTTAGTTCTAGTATGGGGGGATCTTCGATTTGATTTTTGCCTGCAGCCGTTGTTGTCACGTAATCCCGTTTTTACCACCAAAATTTTTGCAAAAATACCAAAAAAATGAAAAAATTTAAAAATTTTCAAAAATAAAATAAGTGTTTTGTCACAGTTTTGACTTTCCCAATGGGTAGAATGAGAATAAATTTTGACTCGATCGGGCGTGTTGAGCCCTAGCTTTGTCCCTTAACCATTTAATAAACGAAAGTTTATTAGGCTAAGCATTCGCGGATCCTTTTATTAGGGATTTTAAATTTGCGAAGAACGAAAAATGATAGTGTTATTTACAAGTAGGATGCTAAACAAGGATTATTTGGAAATCTTAAAAGCTTATAAGTGTAACTTGTCGCTTTTTCTCCCAGAAGCTCTTAACCTGACTAATAAACGTGCTTAATTTTGCTTTAACTTTAAACCGACATTTTCTAAAAAGAAGCTCTTTCGGAAACGAAAATATTCATCTTAGTTCAGCTTTATACTTGAGTTTCTAAAACGAAATTTTCTCTATTACGGAAAATATGTTGTTAAAAAATAAATAAATAAATAAATAAATAAATGAAAAAATAAATGATGAAAACTGTGGTGCTGATAAAGGTTTACTGCATCTTGCCGGCTCACAACCGATGTTGCAGTCTTCAAAACAAAGCCCATAGTGAGATAATAAATGCCAAAGTGCATTCTTAAGTGTTATCAATAAGAAACCGTCGTCAGACTAAGTCACTACATCTTGTCGGAGGCGTGGCCGATGTTGTAGTCATGTAAATGATGGCGGTATTATAGTATGTATATAGCAATAAATGAAAATTTAATGGTTAAGATTTCTTTTTCTAAACTCAAGTATAATTTTGAACTAAGAATAACTTGCTTTAAGATTTCAAAAGATGTTGGTTGCCGTCGGTAGATTATTTCGATTAAGTATTCTCCGAGGGGTGTCAAAAACCTGGGCACTTAGCTGATGAGCCTGAGACGTTTCGAGAAGAAAGGTCGTTACATGGAATAATCGCACCAATGAGATCATTAAATTTTTGATGTTTGCGTGCTTTGAGTAGTATTTGTTTATTTAGCTGTAAATCTAAGAAATTCGGCCTAAAAGGGTGGAGTATCCTGCTATTACATTGCAAACATTCTCCTGTGGGGTCTCAACATGATAACCTAAGTCGAACTCGGCTGGGATCTATCAAGAATATGTTGGTTGGTGGGTGATCTAGTCTTTTCCCCAGATGTCTTCAGAAATATCGTTATGCACATAAAATATGCTACTTTCTAAAATTCTCGATCTAAATTTAACTTAAAACTAAGCACAATCACTCTAATTGAATAATTGTCGGGAGCGAAAAGTTGACAAGTCATAGTTATAAGTAGTGTTAGCATCTTTACTTGTACTTAACAGTGATTTCGTTTTTACGCTTAGCTTGGGACTAGTGAAAAATCGGGGACGATGAATTTATCCGTCAGGACATCCGTAGATTATTCTATGGGCGCTTCTCATTCTATGATCCCAGTGTTGATAAAATAAAGGAAGTCAAACAGGTAATTAAGAAAAGAAAAAGGAAAATCCAAAAATATTAGGGATAGTTAGTGTACATATAAAAAATGGTAAAAACGGGACTTGTCAAAGCTATTGATTCTTTAGTTTCCCTTGACGAACACTTAGCTACTTTTCGAGGTTATTAGTCGAGGGGGATTGAGATTCTTGGTTTTCTTAAGTGTTTACTTCATAACATTGCGTGAGGACACGGCAATACCTTAGTATGGGGGATTTTGGTATGTGCTTAATTACACATACCTTTTTCCATTAAAAACGAGCCTAAATGACCAAAAACAGACAAAAACTGCCAAATATATGTTTGTTTTGCATTTGTATTGTGCAGGAAACGGATATCACACAAAAGGACGAAAAACAAAGCCAAAAACGACAAAACTGAGCACGGAATGGAAAAGTGTGAAAAGACAAAGCCAAATCGAAGCCAAAAAGTCAGCCAAGTCAAAAAGTCAAACAGTCAAAGTCAACCCCGACAAAGTCAAGTCAACTCCGAGAAGCTAAATAAAAAAAAACATAACTTGAGGGACTGAAATTGCCAAATCCTAAAGTTATATTACTAAGATAAAAAGACAAGGGTTGAAAATGCAATTTAAAGAAAATACAACTTAAGGGGGCAAGTCTGCCAACCCCTTAAAGTTGTAACACCACAAGGACGTGTACTGCAAAGACTCAACACACTTTGAGGGGTTGTTTCTGCCATTTTCTGAAACTTGTACACAAACAAGGACCTAATTTGCAACAACAGCATACAAGTTGAGGGGCTCAACTTGCCTTCCCCCCAAACTCTTACCCTGTTAACCTTGAAAACAGACTTTCCCGCCAAATACACCCCAAACCCACTCACGTGTTTTAACCAAGGACTTCCTATGTAATCAACATATATGAGTTGGAGGGCTTAACCTGCCAACTTCTCAAAGATGTACCACACAAGGACTTTTACTGCAATATCACACACCACCTTGAGGGACCAAATTTGACAACCACCCAAACCTTTCCCTTCACCCCCAAAATTAAAACTGATGAACCCTAACCCTAACCCATTTTCCCGCCAAGCTCAAACTCCCACTACAGGTCACGGGATACCCTTTCCCTCCCCCCAAAACACTCAATCTCCTTCATCTTTTTACCCTGCAACTCAATTAACCAGTGGGTAAGACTTCACCTTCACCTCCACTACCACCCTCATTGCCAAGTTGGCAATCTCACATTATTCAAAGCACAAATCGAAGGCTGTGATTGTTTTTAAAGAAGCACAAGTTGATATTAAGGGTCTAGATAAGAGTTTGGGTTCCCTCTCACACAACAAAAACATCTCAGCTCTCTCTCACAAAAAAAAAACACACCAAGGAAGAAGACAAGAGAAGACCAAGTCCAAAACCCTAGCTCGTTTAGCTATATAAATACCCAAGCCAAGACACAAGAAAGAGATCAGCTTTTTATCTTAATTTCCAGTTTAATTTTGTATGAATTTTAAGTTGTTGAGTTTATTTCTGCTTATTTCTTAAGCATTGTACTCCTTCTCAGTTATAATACAAGTGAAATTTCAAGTTTTAAGTTTTTGAGTTTTAGTTTCCATTTACTAATTATCTAAATCATAAAAATCAAAAATATAAGTCTGTCAAAGCAAGGAGCATAGCAAATTGTGGATGGCTATGGGTTTAGAGTCTCATGGGAGGCATTAGGTGTGATTGTGGTACTTGAATTCAGTTAGATAAGCCCAAGGAACTTGTAAGTTCCTGAATTCTATTTTTCTTAAATTCTACTGTAGCATTGCTTAATAGAGCTTATTCTGCCTTATTGTTTTTGTTTACTGCTTAGTTTATCTTATTTTTATTGTTTCTTGTCATTTGAACCTTCATATTTGTTTTAATTTCTTGTTTTATAGTTCTTTTAAATTCTGTCCTTAATAAGCTTAAATCTTTCCATTTCTTGTTTGCTTATTGTAACTGCTTGTTTCTGTGTTCTAAATTGCTCATTAGGGTCCTTTTAAGTCATTTAATATCTGGTAATAAGGGTTTGTTCATTAAAAATCTATGTATCAAGGTTTAAATTGCTGTTTTAGAGCTTAAAGGGGTGTTTGGGTCAAGCCCCAAAATGGGTCGATATGGTGATTTTAATGGGTTAAGGTCTCTGAGCCAGTTTTAACTAGTTATATTTAGTAGTTTTAATCTGTTTTTAAAGGAGTTCAAAGCTTAGAATTCATTATTAAGGTCATTGGTAATCCTAGTTTAAATCTGTGGTCTCTTAAGTTTCTTAAATTGGCTTATTTGATTAGGAGTTCTTAGATGCTATTTTGCCCTTGTTTAAGTCCATAATGTTGCCTTATAAGTTTAAGTCAAACTGCAATTTGCCTCTTTTAGTCTTTAGTTAAGTCCTGCCAAAGACACAAGTCATATTTAAGAGTTCAAGGTTAAGTTTTTAATATCAAATTTTAATAGGATTAAGCCTGTTTTAGATCTTGAATTTTGTTTGCAAGCTTGTTGGGATCCTCCTTAGTTTTTTTAAGCTTCATTTTTCCTGTGGACTGCATTTTCCAGCTTAATTTTAAGCCTGCAAAAGCATTTCTCTCTTTTCAAAAACAAAGATCAGCAGCTGCTGAGAAGACAAGCCCTTCTCAGGTGGCTTTTTCAGGACTTAAAAGTAATTCAAAATACCTTTATTTAGCTGATTTATGTAGCTTGTTGGAAGGGCTTTTGAGGGGTATAAGCCATTTGGGCTTTGGAATTTATTTTCCAGCTTAAAAAGAAGCTAGAAAAGCCCCATACTAGGCTGTTTGGTTTTAAGATCCCCTGGTGCTGAGAAGCTCAAAAAGCCCATTTCTGGCTTATTCAGTTATGCTTAATTGTTGCTTTTTGTGCTCAAATGCTTGTTATGTGTGCTTAATTGTCTGTGATGGCCTATTTCACAATTTGATTAGCTTATTTGTGTAAAAAGCTAAAAAGATTGAGTCCTTTGTGCCCTTGTGAATCTGCCTGCATTAGATTTTTATTCAGCCATTTCATTGCTTATTCTTTGTTCAAAATAATCTTAGTTTGCTTTTTCTCATAGTGTTTTATGTACTCTTGTCCTTTTTCTAGATTATAAGTTCTTAAGTTTGTATCTTGTGGCTTATTTTTAAGCCACAAAGTGCCACTTTGTCTGTTTTTAGCCATTTTCTTGTCAGATAGCCTTTAAGCTTTTCTAAGCTTATTTTTCTGTCTTTTTGCTTATTTTAATCCTGCATTAGCCTATTAGTGTTAGCTTAGCCTTGTTTTCTAGCTTATTTGCATTCTAGTAGCTTAACAAATCCAAAAAAGAAAAAAAATAAGCCACTTAGCTTAATAAGCCTTTCTGTCTGTTTTAAGAGCTTTTTCCAGCTTATTTATAAGCTTTTGTAAAAACTTGTAGTTATAAAAATAGCTTATTTTTATGTCCTTTATAAGTTTGTAAAAAAAAAATTTGAAAAAAAAATAAAGGGGAAGCTTGGAAGTCAGGGGTGAGCTAGGGCTCGAACCCCCGACCTCAACAAGCCTCAACCCTCTATAAACCAACACCTCTACCGCTGTGCTACAATAGCTCATCCGGTAGAGGTTTGTTGTGTTTATTATTTAAGGGTGTTTTGGGCTTTAAGCTTACAGCCCACTTTTTGCTTATTACACAGCTTATTTGATAAGCTGTGTAAGTTTTTATATTTTTCATAGGATCTACATTCTTTTAGCTATTTTGTGTAATTTTTATAGAATTTTTTGTAAACGTTTAGTATTTTTTATAATTTATTTTGTTTAAAAACTTTAAAAAATCATAAAAAATAAAATAAAAGTCAGAAAAATATAAACTTTTTTTT
>BQNB010183487.1:0-12400 GCA_026074375.1 Tanacetum coccineum | reverse complement strand
TCATGTCATTTTATCTGTTTTCAGTTTGAGTATCTCAATTCTTAGTTTGTTTAATAATCTGTCATAAGAGTCATAAAAAAACCAAAAATATAGTTAGATTAACTTGTAGAATTTAAATTCTAGCTTGTCCAGTTATTAATTCTTAATTGTCAAGCTTGTTATTAGCTAATCTTTATCTGGTACTCAGGTTTTAATCAGTAGAATTTGAATTCATGAGCTTAATGAAAATCTGTCATAGGTTAAGGAGTGTTTGGATTTAGCTAGTTTGACCTTTAAAAGTCAAAATGACTTGTGCAATTTGTGTGGGTTAGTTTTGTTATCAGTTTAGACTAGTAGTAATTTAGTTTTTAGAAGTTAGTTTTTATTTGATAAAAAGTTATGGCTTAACTTTGGTGTTTTAGCACCAGGGTAAATTTTCTTTTATCTCTGCTTGTTAAAATTTTTACCAAGCCATCCTAGGCTTGGTTCTTGCTTGCTTTGAGTTTAAAGTCACTCAATAAGAGTGTGTAGTGCAGGTTAGTCCATTAAGGACACCTGCACATTTGTGCTTTGGCCTTTGCCAATTGCACTAGCAGTGGTAACAAAGTTACCACTGCTGTCACTTTTGGTTTCAATTTTAGGTTAGTAAATATAGGTCTTAGGATTTAAAATTCAGTTTACTTATAGAATAGTCATAGCTTAATGTAATTTAGGACTTACTTATTGTTTTCCAGCTTATTTGTTAGGTTATTTTTAGCATTAAAAAAGTTCATAAACAGCCAAAAGCCAAAAACAGTAGTGATAGATTTTTAGCTTTTAAATTTTGATTTCCAGCTTATAGGTTTAGGTTTTTAGGTTGATATAGCTAGTTCATAGGTTGTAGGATTAGTCCTCATAAGCTCAACCTTAGTTTTAGCTTTTTGAGCTTTTTAGCTTAAGAGAAATTTGTGCTTTTGATGCTTAATCCTGAGTTTGCTACTTTGTTTGCTAAATTCAGTTAGTTTAAAATGTTTCTAGCTCAAATAGCTTTTTATTCCTAGATTAAGTATTTCATAAGCTTTCCAAAACAGTTTTCAGTTTGTAAATTGAGCTTAAATTGAAGCTTGTGCATGCTTATAAGTCCAAACAAGCTAAATTGAGCTTAAAAGCATCCTTTCTGAGGTCAGAACCTTATTAAGCTCCTAGAGAGCTTATTCCTGAGTTTCAGCTAGTGGTCTCTTTATTAAAAATACTCAAAAAAGTGTCTTCTTTCATTTTCAGCTTTTAAATTTCAAAAATAAAAAAAAGGGTAAAAAGGGTGTTGCCTAGACTAGAACCCGTGACCTCCTACTCAAATGCCCAGCGTGTTAACCAAAGTGCTACAATAGCTCATCCAACACTCTCTTGCACAATTTAATTGTAGGTACCCGATTTACAATTCACTTCATAACACAACACGGATCGGAACTAGAAAGGAGAAAGAGAAATGATGGTGTAGAGAGAGAGAGAAGAGAGAGAGATGAGAGAAAAAAGATTTTTAGAAAAAAAAGATATTATGAGATTGGATTATTAGATATTTTCTTAGGAAAATATCTATATATATATCCCTACGACGCGTGGGATATTTAACTAGGACCCGGGCTCGGGTTTTGCTTGGGATACACTTTATAATTCATTTTAAAAGTTTTATATATAAATAAAATTATAACATTTTTTTTCATTTCATCTCTTATAAACACACATACACTCTCAACACTCTCTCCCTCCCTTTTTTCGGCAGCCCACCGCCGGCCACCCTGCCGCCGCTCGGACCACCATGCCCGGCCGTCGCGGAAAGTTTTCCGGCGGAGTTTTCCGGTGAGCTTCAAAAAGTTTCCTCTTCTTCCGATCTACCCAACCCACATGGTCACGCGCCGCTCACCCCCTTCAGACTGACCTCCCACCGCCAGCCCACCATAAACTGTCACCACCATCATTACCCCGTGCACCATCACCATCCCACGGCCCCACTATAACACCTCCGCCTGCCATCATACACCGCAACCCCTATTGCACCATGGATCGCTGAGCTGGCCGCTGTCCCGCCGCCTGCAAACCACCAACATCACCATTCCAAAAACCAACGACACCTTCATCATGACCCCACCCATCGACAGCCCCATAACACCACCATCATCACCATCACAGCCTCCACCTCCACACCATCAACCTCATCACCTCCTCACCACACAACGACCCGCAAGGGTGCGTTGGTTTAAGTTCGCACCAACAAGGGTGCGTTTGGTCTTCATGTTACCATCGCAGGTGTATTTTTGTTATTTTCGCGTTTTGTTTTGGAGTTCGCAGCCTGTGGCTGCTGGTTGGGTTTAGCTCCAGCCGTGGGTTGCGTTGGTTGAGGCGGTAGGTTGGGTTTGGGTTCGCAGCAGGGGGTCGAAGGGAAATGGGGTTTGGGTTGTGATTAAAGCACCAGTGTCCGTTTGGTTTGGTTCTCAAAGCCCGAGAAGGGGGATTTGGTTTTGCTTATCTTTATTAAATCGGCCAATAAAGATATGAAAACTTTTATAAAATATAAAACCGGATTAAAATGGTGGTTAATGGTTTAAATTAATTTGGTTGCTTATTTTTTTTGTTTTTGAGTTTTTAAAAATTTTAAGGGTGTGTTTGGTTTTACTTACTTTATCGTTTGTTGATTTAGTTTAGATATATATTTGAATACGAGGGGGTATTTGCAATACATTATGTTTTGATAGTGAAAAAACGTTTTAAGTTTTGTAAAAAATTGCGAAACATTGTATAAACGAATAGGGACATGCCGATATTTTTCTATAATTAGTATACTTAAGTGATTTTCACTAAAACTTTTTTTATTTTTTAGAAATCGATAAATTGGACTAAGTTATACTTAAAATATATATTATTTACGATTATACAATAACTCGATAAATAAACGAAAACCATACTTTTATAAACGAGATAACTATTTTGGTTACAACACGTAAATAAAACGAAATACTAAATTATCAATTATCTAATTAAATTTATAACTTCCGATTAGAAGATAAAATCATAACTATTGTAAAAACTTTTACAAACATCGTTTAACATAATCTGCAACTTCAAAACGTGTGTTTACTTTTATGCAATAACTATTTATTAATTTAATTGGTGATTTCTGAACACGTGTCGAATTATGTGGTTTTGATTATTTATTTGATTGTTTGTCTTTGTTATATAATTCACCATATGAATTATATACTTGTCCATTTTTCATATGTGATATATACGGAATATATTACACACCTTGCGTTTACTTTTTGATTTATTTATTTAACCAACCACCAAACTATTACACTTTTAAATCTAAATTCTTTCTTCAACGTTGTCGCGTTGACGTAACCATTCATCGGGAAACCCAATTCATCATCCTAGGCTTGTTGGGTGTTAGCCTTCAGTTTAGACTGCACTTCTGGTCGATCCAATTTCGTCTTCATTTGTGTTGGGCTTTTTGGTGCATTTCTGCACGATTGCTACTGCAATCAAGGTGGGTTCATAGTCTGCTGTCAATTTTCAATGTTTTATAAACTCGCGAGGGGAATATAAGCTCGTTTTACTAGTGAGCGTATTGATTTCTGACTACATGCGTTACTATGACTATTTTTTACTTAAGCTTGACTTTGTTTACTATTGATTTGGAGATCGTGAATATATATTTGAAACCGTGAATTTTTGACATGATTGTTTTACTACGGACACAAGTGTTTTTCAAAAAGTGTTTTTATGCTATCCAGCATATGCCTGAATATTATTGCTAAAGTAGTCACTATATTGCCAATTAGTCCTACTTTTCTGAACGTTAATTTGTATTATAAGTGAAGCGTGGTGTTATGGATAGATTCTATCGGGCTAACACACATCCCCACCTTTACTTGGGTCACTAGTTTGATCGGGTGCATTTAACATTGAGAGGTGTTAGGGTGTTGGCAAGCATCCTATTTTCTGATTGGGCACAATCTAGTTAAGGCTTCGTGTCTGAGCTTAGTGCAATAATGAATGTTATATTATTTATTTAGACTTGGTGAATGTGTTTCCACTTGTTACTTACTTGTTTTGGACTTGGAATATGTAACTTAGTCCACCATTATTCGATCTTATGGTCTCACTACTGAACATTTCTAGATTTATTAAATCACTACTTGGATTTCGGAAATAACACTTTTAAATGTTGTAACGCTACTTTTCTTCTGAAATATTTCTTAAATTATTTTCAATACTACTTTTACTTAAATCTAGGAATGCACAAACACTTTTGTTGACGTTTTAGCATGTATTTTCAGTTATATTTTGCTAGTGGGAGCCGATTGGGAGCGTTCGAGTCGCTTGCGGATATATATTTTTGATAGGCTTAATTTCTTGAGTCACTTTTGGACAAACGTTTTGACAATGTTTTTCTAATACATTATAATTGCGAACTGTGTGTAACTCTGACATTTTACTAATAGAATGTGACCATTATATAAACGTCTCTAACTAGGTCGTTTTCTGTGACTTGTGTGTATGGACTATGAAGTAGCACCCCATAGTGGTATTCTGCTGCGTTGTTGAAATTTATGGGGGTGTTACAATTAAGCTCCTAGAGAGCTTATTCCCGAGTTTCAGCTAGTGGTCTCTTTATTAAAAATACTCAAAAAAGTGTCTTCTTTCATTTTCAGCTTTTAAATTTCAAAAATAAAAAAAGGGGTAAAAAGGGTGTTGCCTAGACTAGAACCCGTGACCTCCCACTCAAATGCCCAGCGTGTTAACCAAAGTGCTACAATAGCTCATCCAACACTCTCTTGCACAATTTAATTAATAAGCACGTTTTTCTTTTCTATTTTCTTATATAAGCCGTAGCTTATCAAGCTTAATTTAGGGCTTATTTGAGTTGCTTTTTCAGTGTTCTTATTTTTCTTAGATTACTGCTAGTATCTTAGACTTTTCCTGATTTTTTTGGTAATTTTTTATTAAGTAGGTTATTTTTAATCATTTTTCTAAAGTTTATATTTTCGAAAAATCATAAAAAATAGAAAAAAGTTTCAGAAAAATACAAAAAAATAGTTTTTAGTTTTATAAAAATTAGCTTTAGTTTTACATTAAGAAAAATCATTTTTACCTCTTTTAGATTTTAATTTTAATTTTTGAGCTTTTATTTTTAATTTTAAAAATAGGATTTTAATTTTTAAAATAGTTAAAAATAGTTTTCTTAGCTTTTACAACATTTTAGACTTTTCTAAGTTTAAAAATTATTTTTCTCAATTTTTAGGACTTTATTTGCTATTTTTTAGGATTTAATTAGATTAAAATAGTTTTTAATTCATAATAAATTCAAAAATAATCAAAAAAATATTTTTCTTTTTCTTAAAATTTTCTTTAGTCCTATTTTAGGATTAGAAAATTAGTTTGCATTTTTAGGACTTAATTTTAGTGTACTTGCTTATTTGTCGCGTTTTATTTGTCCCGTTAATTGTTTTTGTACTTTAATTGTTTTTATTTGCTTATTTTAATTGTGTTTTTAATTAGTAGTTATAGAAAACCAAATCAATCTCCGAACCCATTCAAATCAATATCCAATATCAAGCGAGGTTTCAATTTCTCAAATCGTTGGGAAAACGACCCGGGAAATCATACTTTCCGGAAAACATACGTATATTATATATTTTTGCGTATGTAAAACTTACCAATCACTAGGTCTTAGAAAACCAGATTTTGTCTGTATCACTATTGATATGTTTAGGGAAACGTGATTGTGTAGAAAGGATACCATCGAGTAACAGTCTTCATGCTACCTTGCCCCCTAATATGGTTGATCCACTTTTTATATATTTCACATGCACTTAGTGTACTCCTAGGGGCCAGGTAATAGTCTTCATACTACCTTACTTGTGTGTTGCTCTAGCGGAATACTAAGTAGATGGCGGGTTCGTGTAATTCGTTCATGACTTAGGAAATAGTTACACAGATCATCACAAGTGTGACAAGGCAACACCACTAGGAGAAGAAATCTAGGGAGTAATACATGATTAAATAAACATAGTCTTTTATCTTATTGTTATCACTAGTAGTTTAGATCACAATTAGTTTAAATAGCTAAAACCAACCACCTCTCCAATATATGATTTTACCTGCTTTCATAAAATATAAAACCACAAAAATAATCTTCTCTCAACCCTTAGAATTCTGTTAGACCGTGATCAAGCCTTCCTAACCTATTCCTCGAGTGAACGATAACAACCCCCCAAGTCTTGCCTATACTACAACGATTAGGTGCTCTGCATAGGGAGTTGTAAAACTTCTTGTTGAAGTCTAACGACGATCGTACATCACTCATACTTTGCATCTGTTCTTTTTTTTTTTAAGTTTTGTCTCATTCCTTACGTTTTCGTCTGATATCATTACGTTTTCGTTTCATTTTTTGACATTTTTCTCCGGTTATTTAGTTTTGTACGTCTTTATTACATTTTCGAAAAATGACAAAAGCGTAAAAAAGGGACAAAAACGTAAAGAAACAGAATGAGAACGTCACGAAAGCGAACGAAAACGGACATAAAGGTAAGAGAAAGAGAATGACGAACACATTACAAAAAACGTAAAAAAAAAAAAACGAACGAAAACAAAAAAACAGACGAAATGTGTAAAAAAAGGGACGAAAACATTAAAAATGAAACAAATAATGTAAGAAATCAGGACAAAACAGAAAAAAAGACAAAAACCTAAGAATCGGTCGAAACGAACGAAAAGCTAAGAAATCAGACGAAAACGTTCAAAACAATAGACGAAAAACGTAAAAAATGGACCAAAACGACTATGAATCGGACGAAAATGTAAAAAAAACGAATGAAAACGTAAGAAATCAGACAAAAACAAAAAAAATCAGACGAAAACGTAAAAAAATCAGATGAACACGTTAAAAATGGACGAAAACGTAGAAAAACGGACGAAACGTAAGAATTTAGACGAAAACGTAAAAAAATAGACGAAAATTTAAGAAATCAGACGAAAACATAAAAAAACGTAAGAAACCGAACAAAAACGTAAGAAATCGAACTAAAACGTATAAAACCGAACGAAAACGTAAGAAATCAGACGAAAACGTAAAAAAACTGACGAAAACGAAGGAAAACGTAAAAAAACAGACGAAAACGTTAAAAAACAGAGAAAAAAGTATAAAAGCTAAAACAAACGAAAACGTAACTAACTATGGTATTGGGCTTTTGGCCCATTCTAGTGACCCATTTGACCCATTCTTGAGATCCATTTGACCCATTCTTGCTTTCACACAAAGAAAAAGGTGACTCATTTGGACCTATCCACTCTAGTTTCACTCTACCCCTCTACCCAATCCAACTTATGAGGTGACCCATTTGACCTATTTTTGTTTGAATGGGTTGAAATTGACACCTCTAGTTTCAACCTAGAAGATTGACAGTTAATGTGTACCTTTGAGATGGTTTTATTTTATTAGAATGCAGCATTAATGAAACAAGACGATAGATAATTAGGTTTTTGATTTAAGGATGTATAGCAAGTGAAGAGAAAGCTTGGAACAACCTACAATGAAGTTCCGTTTAATAAGTGAGGAACATTTGCTAATACTGCTAAGCATAATAGTCCTTTTCATACTCCCATGTCTGCCAGAGGGAGAACGGTAAATGGATGTGTGAAAGGTGGAAAGAACAAGTCTACTCATCTGATGTTTCAAATACTGGTGAGACATAAGAAGTCTTAAAATCCAAAAACAATAATCATAATTTAAAATAAAACAAAAATAAAATATTTGTTTTTTAATAGATAAGAAAACTTTATTCAAAGCTAGAAAAAAACCCGTGCGGGCACATGTATTATAACTAGTTAAGTTATAAATAATTTGATTTGCCAAACACTCCAAAAAGTGATTATCTGATTATTGCGATATCAAACAACATAATCAAATCAAACACTACATTTACAAATCACGTTTTGTAGCAGTTGATTAACTGATTATTCGTTTTCAAAACGCATAATCTATTTTCAATAAGCAATCTCAAACACCCTCTAAGAAGAAATATCATTTTGTTTCATTTTGAATCTGTTTGTAACAAGATTTTAATACCCGCGCTTCGCCGCGGTACGTTTTGTGTAAAGCGTTTTTTATTATAAAGGATTTTTCACAAAAGTCTGTATTTATTAAAGACTTAAGAGTATTAATAAGCATCCATGTTTTGACTAAATGAATACCATCATTGGGCATGATTCTTGATTGTTACCCAAATAAGACAAAAGATGGAACTTCTTGAACGATTTAAAATGGATTACGAACCACACAAATATAGGCTACAATCAACTTGAAGATCCTTTATTCGTAATTGGTTCTTCTAAGACGTTATCTTTCTGAAATAACATATGGTGATTAGTGCACTTAGTCAGGTCGATCTTGTACATCAGGAGATAGTGTGCGTTTCGTTGTTAATTTGACAACAGTTAGTGATGCATAAAACTGTTCATGGACCATTGGCTTCATAAACTTCCACCTGAAAACAGATTTACATGTTAACCATAACCATTAACATGTTAAAAAAGCCCAAACGATAACAAAAGTACTCTAATTTTTTATTTGTACATGAATGACAACATACTTCCAAATTAGTTATAACAGTATGATTTCAACAACATAGTTCAGTATATAGGCGTAAGACATTATAAAGAGTAATCTGATAATTGACTTTTATAAACGATAACGAGTTCAATATTGCCATTTGATACTACGTACACAATAAAATCAAGTTTCTTGCAGAGGATGATGATTATATTTGTTGCTACCATTCTAGCTACTATAAATAAGCACACCATCATGTTTTTCGCTCATGTTCCTCATCCAGGTCGTGAACGTCATTTACTTAGATTTTCTGTCGTTGACAGCATAAAAAACAACTATTACTTTTCCACTATCATAAAACAGCTTTAAAGAACAATAATTCCAAACACTTCCTTATAAGAATATGTAATCCAAGTGTGGTATTTTGCCGAAATGCAATGAAGTTAAGTATATACTGGTCACATTAAAGTAATAGATTTCATACCAATAGTTGTTACTGTAATTTTCTCCTTGTTTATGCGACCACGACCTACAATGATGGCATTTTCTACAAATTTAGAAGCATAGTCTCATATAAGCAAACACAATCATTACTTAACAACTTTTTGAGGGTGTTTGGGACTGCAAGCTATTGGTATTACAAACATGCATACATACTATAACATCTCAAAAATGTATTTAAACCATTTATCTAAATTGGTCAATTATCGCTTTTAAGACTCGAAATAGGTACAGTAAACGGAAATGCCTAACAAAATATAAATTTTCTACATTTGCGCTGCAACAATTAACATAATAAACTTCTGTTTACTTTTAACATTTTTGAACAATTGTTAATCCTACCCAAGAACTCTAAACAAACACATTGTATTTCTAAAGCGAGAAGTAACTAACCTTTACCATAGAGGCATCAAGATCGAAGGCCATAAACTCATCCGTTTCAGTACCAAAAACCCGCCTATTGCAGGCCTTGTTTCCGTACCCCAAACCCACCCATTTCAACCATCATTTTAGCGCTCCAAATTGACCCATTTCAGCACCCATGCTCACCCGTTTCAGCCCCTATTTCAGTACCAAAACTCACATGTTTTAGACCCAATTTCAGCAACCAAACACACCTATCAGCAACCAAACACCGGCCCTCGTTTCAGCAACCAAAACCACCCATTTCAGCCATCATTTCAGCACTCCAAAACCACCCATTTTAGCACCCAAACGCACCCGTTCCAGCCCAAATTTCAGCGTGAAAACCCAACCCTATTTCATCAACCAAACACACCTGTCAGCAACCAAACACACCCATAAGTTGGATACCTAGATGGTTTGATAATCCCAGTTATGGACCAAAGGGTATTCGTATTTTTCTTATTTTAAGCAGCGAGCACAAATGATGGTAGCGTGCACAAATGATCGTTGTGTGGTCATGATACAACACAAAGCCATTAGATTATAAGGCCATTAATACACATTACTTAACACTTTACTTTGTGTATATTTCAATATTTTTTTTATCACATTAGCAACCCTAAAAAGCAACACCTATAGTAAATGTAACTAAACATCATTATACAAATTAAAATAAAAGCAAACCAAAAAAAAGAATAGATTCAAACACTGACACTGCATTTGAAGGCTTTAAGCTTTAAAAAATTTCAGAACCACCTTTAACTTGAGTTAGCATATTCCAGCTCATTTCAACTTAACATTTTCACCATTTTAGATTTTTGTTACAAACTTCTATCTCAAACAACTCGTTGTCGCGCTTAAGAAAAAGTATCACAGATGGCACATACTGTTTGTGGCACGACCTCAAAATCGATTCCAACCTATTTTTAGACATATGATGTCTTTCCCATATAGCGTCATACCATGTTAGTTGATTGTGTGCTACATCAGTCTATTATACATTATTTCAATCCAACATGGTTACTAAATTTAACCCGCCAGCTTAACTTCCTATCAAGGTCATATAACTTTTGTGTGCCTATTTGTGCCTCCACTATAATGAGTAATGACATATGTTTTGTAAACTTAGCATATGGGAAAGGGAAGTGACATCTACATTTTATGTAAATACCTGTCTTGATAATCAATTCATGAGAGATGCCAATCTTAAAGTATCATTCTATTTGTTTCGTGTTGAGGTATCTGATCCCAAATCAATTCATGTATTTTCTCATATAAAGCAATAATATTAGATGTTCATTGCCACAACTGATCCTACTTAGTTAATCTATTTGGCTAGTGGCATCTGTTTTTGACTGAATGAATGCGTTAATTATGACTGCAAAAGTAATAACGCTACAATAATAATGCAAAATCATAAATACAAAAAACACACCTGAGCTTGCACAAAACCACGAATAGCAAAAGTACAGAACTGGCCAGTGTATCGGCGAATCGCATCCAAATGTCAAACGTGGATCTGAATCGGATGCATGATCCTTTGAGGTGGTCAATCTATTAGTAGCATTGTGCAAGAAAATAATGATTCTCGTAAACCAAAACAAACGCCCCTGTCCTGAGCCCGGCTTAGCTGCACCAACACGATTCTCACGTAATTTCTTTCTTCCCTCCTATGTAAAAAACCGTCTATAGAAAATAATCAGAGTTAAACAAATATAATAAAAATTATCAACATCCAACTTGCTGCAAGTTTTATTCTGCATAATGACAGTGAATACTAAAACACATTAACATCCCTTTTTACGTAAGCCTTATTTATGCTTTTAATATCTTTTTATCAAATAAATAACATTAGCTACTCCAAACTGTCGACATGGGATTTATGTCCTGGTGGCTTTGTGCCCAAACCCGTAACAATGTATGACATTACAATGAGAAACTGTGTGCAAAACCATTTTCATTGCATAAAGGCTAATGCCCATTTGCCAAAAGACCTTATGCTAAAAATCTTAAAATTTGCAAAAAGTAACCTTTTGAAATTTACTCAATTCTAAAATAACCATTTGCGAACATAACAATGCTAACTTCCAAGACACGTTGTAACAATTTTAGGACACTTAACATGCCATTTACAAAATGTTATAACCATGAAAGTCGAGTTGTGCCAGACACTCATTTCGAAACCAATTTAATGCTTCAAAACATGAAAAATACACTAATATTTGCGTATACTAATGACAGGCAAAATTGAGAAATGGATAATTTCAAAGTAAAATGCGTAAACGGACTATAGAAGATCGTGTGATGAGTGTCATATAACTCTTGAACATCAAATTTATTTGGGGTTTTATTGACATCAATAATAGTTGGATACCTGAAAGTAGATGCAAGGATGAATGAATCCACAAATGAAGTTAAATATTTCGAATAAAGCACACGTCATTCAGATTTAACCCTGTATATACCCCCGAGACATGCACATTCAGCAGTAATCAAAGTAATAAGGCTTCACTCCAGTCTCTTGGTATTTCATCCAATGGTGCGTCGACATGACACAACATTTTTAAAGGCATAAGCTTTACAAAGAAAGACCCGCCTGATGTTAAAAGTAGCTCTATTATGTGTCGTGACATAAATGTACCATCATGGGCACCTCTTCCAATCAAACACGGGTCACTCCCTTCCCCTTCAGTCATGATGCCTCTTTCTGTCATAACATACAGTAGGGGTGTGCACGGTTCAGTTTTGGGGCAAAACCGAAACCGAATGTTCGGTTTTTGGCATAGCCATAACCGAAATCGTTCGGTTATAGTCAGTTCGGGTTTTTCAGTTTCAATGGGTTTTCGGTTCAGTTTTCTCAGTTTTTTCGGTTAACCGTTTGTTTTTGGGCATGGGCCCAATTAGGGCCAGTTTGGCCCAACAATAACT
>BQNB010183486.1:0-12400 GCA_026074375.1 Tanacetum coccineum | reverse complement strand
TTTGTAATTCTTTTTGTTTTGGGCCAGGCTAGTTTTTTTGGGCTGCTGTTTTAATAAAATTATATGTATGTCAGAAACATTGCAATATTGGCCTCGTTTTGTTCGCGATTCGAAGATGTTTTCTACCATATTTTTTTCTGAATGAATCGGTCGATATGTGTTACATATCTGATAAATAGTTTATTATATAAAAAAGTCTTAAATAATTAAAAATTGAGGGTACATTTTATAAAATTTTTTTGTTTTGGGCCAGGCTAGTTTTTTTTTTGCCGGTTGTTTTGGACTTGAGTAAAATTTTTGGGACAACTGGAAAATCCAATGTAATGCTAATTGAGTATATATGGTTTGGTGCCCGCGCGTTGCGGCGGGACGTTTTTGACTTGTCTTTGTGTATGTTGTTTGTCGGAAATGTATGTAGTCTCGTTTTGTGTGAAAATCGACTGTTTGGTGCCCATGCAATATTTCAAGCCATTTTTTGACCCACATAAATGTACATTGAAGTTGGAAAACAAAATGATAAATTCTTCTAATGTCTCTACAACAAATAGATGAAAGCATGTGGTACAACACAAAGAAAATTTCACAGTACAGGGGGTGCACACTATTTAGCGTCGTAGAGAAAGGATACATATAAATAATTGTGGATTAATAACGTAAACTAACTGTGAACACATAATCATGTTAACAAATACTGTTCTCTATTCATATCTGATAATCTTCTTCTTTGGAAAAGTGCTTCAATATCATCAGCTAGCTCCTTTCTAGTTGCTTGAATGGTTTGTTTTTGAATAAAGATGAAACTGTTTAGAAACGTAATGTAGCCGATGTTGCAGATTACATGTTTCATTATTGCGTTTTTTAATTTGGTTCGGAAAAAATGGACCAATTTAAACATTAAAACAACGTGAGAAGTGAAGTTTTCACCCTTAAAGATAAATATCGGTAGATGAATTATCCAGTTTATTCAAGTCCCTATCAGCTCCAAGAACTTTTGAATCTAATTTATAAAAAAATTACCACCTCCATGATAACAAAACCATCGCCTCTTTTCAATGTGCTTCCCACTATTCAGAATATCCATCGACATTATAAAATAAAGATAATTTAATGATGAAAACCAAAAACATGTTATAGATTAGTGGTTAGTCTTGCAGCATATCTAAATTGTTGTTTGAATTACCCTTTAATTAAGTCACTACAGCATGAATCACACTACTACAGTCAGCTGAGAAACATGTATTTAAAATAGTATTCAAATACATTAGTGGTGTTTGAATGTGGTGGTACAAAGCTTGGCTCACCTTTTCCTTCAGTTTCAACAAAAAAAAAAAACTCACATTGAAGCAAAGACTTTATGATCAACTATATCATAAATATAACGCTTGGTTAAAGAAGCATTTCAAAAACTATGAACTTGAGCACCTTATTTGTTTTTGTTACTAGATAGTAATATTGACTTAGTATTGTTTCGAATACGATGGATATTCTGCTTAGCCGCGCAAAATGAAACAATACCTATTTTTATTTTTTTTTTTTTTTTTATGTATTTTTATATTGTAATTTGTATTTTGATCAAAAATGATCGCCGTCAATAAATGCAACTATTTATTTTATTCTCTCTCTCTCTCGTGCGCGTTTACTTTAATTCTCATCACATAATTAAATCGCGTAAGCTAAAAACTTTCACTTAACGAATAAAACAAGAGAAATATGATTTTTATACACTATTTCCTGACATGAATAGTGTTGGTTCGTTTTTAATAAAACTTTTGGCAAAACATTTTTAGAATCATTTATATAATATTTATATGAGTTTTAAATTTATAAATATTATTTTACGAGACGATTGACCCACTTAAACGATAACATTTTACCAACGATATAAACATTATTTTATTTTTGTTGAAAGTAATAATCACCTCTTTATATTTTATTTTGTCGGTTACGTAAAACGTTTACGTTTCGCGATAAATCAAGTTTAGGCATACCCGGAACCACCAAAACTTTTCTACGCTTCAACAAATACCCACTTTTATACCCAATACATAAAAGTTACTCAAATATATCTTGTATAGCTCTCTTGTGCCGAAATTGTGGCAAGTTATACAAGGTTATATATAGAAAACTCTTCCATGTTGGTCAAAAGAGCACCATGCTTCTTAAATGCATCACCATACCTTGTCTTTTGACTAGAGACCATACCTAAGACTAAAGACCATCACTTGAACCATTCCTTGGACCATTCCATGTTCCCTTGACTAATATACTTCTTATATACATGCATTTCATAAGAGATAACTCACACATGCATTTACACTTTGTAAAAATCAAACATAACCTCCCTTTGTGCTCCTTATAGGCCACGGCATAGAGCAAGCACCAAACCAAACCCATATAAATTTTTATACAACCCATACACTCCTATACACATCCATTCTAAGGTATTCTAAGGTGATCCCAAGCATTGGCTAACCTTTTCCAAATGTTAATCAAGAAAAAGGAAGTTAGGGTTTTGTTAAGAAAATAAGGGTTTTCTTAAGTGCAAGATTGGTTTTTAAGGCTAAACAAGGGTTTAGCATTTGTTTATCATCATCATACCTCATAAGGTTTACTTGAACTCTTTATGTTCTTATAATCTTCATTTTTTTTAGCATATGTTATTTCTATTTAGTTTAATCACCATTTAGGATTTTATCATGAAAATGAGATTTAAACTTGAAATGATCACATGGATTACTTTTATATATGTTGTGATATTACATATATCATGTTAAAAATGATGATAAAATATTGTATCAAGTTATTTTGGTATAAAAATGATTATGGGGAAATTAGGGTTTTTATGGTTTCATAATATGTTTCAAGATAAAGAAATACTTAAGACAAGTTAAGGTTAATTATGGACTTATATTAAGGTTATAAGATCATTAAAATAAGGTTATATCATGATAAGAAAATATGTACACTTATATAAAAAGTATAAAGTGGTAAAACATAAAAACAAGGTCAAAAATGAACTTATGAATGTTAGTTAAACATTCTGTCCCAAAGTGCCTTAAAAATATATTTATTTTATATTTTTATAAGATAATACATTTCACGACGATTCCGAAAAGGTAAGAAACTTGTTAAACGGATTAATAACGAAAAAGTTACGTTAAAAACGAGTTATACGTTAATAAACGAAGTCGTAAGTAAATTTTTATAAAAACATTTTTATAAAATTTATAAACAGCAAGTATTAATATTTTTAATAAATAATACACATTTTTAGGATTCCAAAATGATAAGAATCGTAATTTTTCAATTAATAACGAACAAGTTATGAATTTCGCGAGTTTACGACAAATAATACTTTTATAAAACTATTTTTATAAAAGTTACTATTCATGACAGAAAGTTATATTTTTGTAAACCTCATAAAATTATAGAACTTTCAAAAACGAGAACGCCCTCGAAAGAATCGTTAAAAACGGAGCTATAACGAATAAAATACGACATTTACGGGTTTTACGACAACAAATACGAATTATATAAAACACATGTCTGTTATGAACAGTAAAAGTTACTGTTCATCAGGGGAGAAAATTTATGAAAATGTCAAATATCGATAACCCGTCTTAATACGAAAAGATGGACATAAGAAACGCGAGAATCGGGTTTAAAACGCAAAAGTTATGCTAGTCGGTAATTATAAACGTTTTAACTTATTAAACACAATTTTACCAAAACCATTAGTTGGTGATTAAGCTATATAGAATTATTTGTGGTTATCAAAGTACTATATTACTAGGGAGTTTCATAATGAGGCCTCTTCGGATGGCGTATCGACGAGTTGTTGGATTTACGATTTAAAGTGTCCTAACTCCTCGAACGTCATGTCATGACCTCTTAAATTATGATAGCCCGAACGATAGTACGATTGTAACAACTATCAATTATATTTCCAGTACTCGGTACTTATACGACCTAGATAATTTAGGTTGCCTTCGATTCCTTCGTGACCATGTTTTCTATTGTGATATACTTTGTTGATTTCCATTCACTCAAGGTGAGTTTCATAGCCCCTATTTTACTTGTTTAAAACTGTTTAGGGGGAGAATACATGGCTCGAATTTAACAAACTGTATATTTTAATTACAATACCAATTACCTTTCAATACTTTGTGATTTCATAGTCCGCATTTCACATCTTTTCAATGTATTATAACCCACGAGGGGAAATAACATGCTCATTTATACTAAGTAACTTATTGATTTCTACTACATAAGCTTACATGACTATTTTTACTAAGCTCGATTTGTTTTGCTACATGATTGAGATCGTGAATACCTATAGTTTGAAACCATGAATTTTTAGACATGATTGTTAAACTACGGACACCCCCCCCGCAAAAAAAAAAAAACAAAAGGGTTTTTGTTTTTTTAAACTGTAAGCTATTTCCTGATAACATTAATTGCCTAAGTACCTTCCTGCCGACTTAAGTTCCCATTTTATCATGATCCGCAGTTTCTATGTCCGTGAGCGCGATGTGTTATGGATAGATCTATCGGATTGACAATCCCACCTTTCTTGGTCACTAAGTTTGTTACAACATTAACTAATTAAAGACCAAAGCTCCATCGTAGAGTGACCGAGCTTCCTTGTTCGACTCAATAAATTGAGGCTAACAATAGCCATGGTGCAGATTATCATGTTACATTATTCGTTTTTATTTGGTTCGGAAAAAATGGACCAATTTAAAATTTAAAACAACGTGAGAAGTGAAGGTTCACCTTAAAGATAAGATATCGGTAGATGAATTATCCAGTGTATTCAAGTCCTATAAGCTCCATGAACTTTTGAATCTAATTGTAAAAAAATTGACTCCTCCATGGATAACAACCATCGGCCTCTTTTCAATTGCTTCCCACTGTTCAAATATCAACGACATTATAAATAAAGAGTAATTAATGATGATAACCAAAAACAGTTATAGATTGTGTTTAGTCTTGCAGCATAGTCTAATTGTTGTTGGAATTAACACTTTATTAAGTCACTACAGCATGAATCACACGACACTACTACAGTCAGTTGAGAAACATGTATTTAAAATAGTATTCAAATACATTAGTGGTGTTTGAATGTGGTGGTACAAAGCTTGGCTCACCTTTTCCTTCAGTTTCAACAAAAAAAACTCACTTGTAGCTAAAGGACTTTATGAGCAACTTATATATAAATTGAACGGCTGTGGTTAAAGAAGCATTTCAAAAACTATGAACTGAGCACCTTATTGTTTTTGTTACTAAGATAGTAATATTGACTCTGTATTGTTCGATACTGATGGATATTCTGCTTAGCCGCGCAAAACTATAAAAAAATCTACTTATTAGCGTTGTGGCTTGTCCCCTATAGTATGCTCTAAATATTTTACGTTAAGGATTATACTTACAGTGGGATCAGGTCCATCATTTGGCATGCGCATGATCCATGTGACGCCGGTGTTTAGACCCATAACCTCATTAGCCCCCATTTTGAATTTTCCCGTTCACTCTCAACCTACTTAATGTAATAAAGAAATGGCACAAAAGTTAAACAAAACTTTGCTTTTAAGTCGTCAAATCGAGCAAGATGGGGGAACGCCAATATTGGTAAAAATGAATAATTAACAAATTAAAGTTTTGAGTAAGATCACAAAAGATACATGATTAACAAAATAGAAATTCACCACATAGCATGGTATATGCTATTATCCAGTATGCATAACAAAAGATTAATGGAACCATCTCATGAACCGGATAATGACATCTGACATACATAGATAATCACTTAACTGAGCTTCCACTATATTATCATATTTAAAAATAGTTTTAGAAAATCATTAGTGTACTCACCTATGTTAGCACTTTCATCGACACACTTGTTAAACACCAAACCACCTTCAGAACATCAAAACAAAATCGAGAGTAAATGCCAGAAAAGAAATTTAGCTATCTATGAAAATTGTTTAAAAGTCGTCATGATAACAATAGAAATACTTACCAGTTTCAAAAAAAACCAAATCCTTCCACTTTAAGCATTAATCTTCCTCCTCGACTTTCACCATCGCAGCCGCAACCACATTGAAAATCAAATCATATGAGCTAAAAAAAACACCAAAGTTTATATAAACCACATAAATTTATTAAAAAATACTGAAATTAACAAAACCCCAAATTATTACAAATCCCTAATTTTAAGAATGAATTAACAAAGCCATAATTTTAACAAAACCCCTCATTAATAGATCTCATCTTCTTTCTCATCGTGTTGACATGAGTTTCCTGTTTTGAGTTTGTGATGGATGTGTCTGGTGGGTGTGGTTGAAACTGGAAGGTGGTTCTAGAAAAATAGAGGAAGAGGGAGTGAAAAGGAGGGATGATACAGGCCGATGTATTTGGGCTAAAAGTGGCCCATCATCAAAACGACACAGTGGTTGGTCGTTTTTGTAACGTTAAATGTATGTATTTATAATTAGAAATAAAGGATATTATCATGCAACACTTTTATATGGTTTTGAAATAGTTTAAGATTTTTAAAAGACATGGTTAAGAAATTTGAACATGCATCACTTGTGTTTGTATATTGTTAGAGCCCGTATCGGTTGGCGCCACAATCATACTGGACTTGGTGGCATGAGGCTTGGCGCTGTCATGATCATCAGATTTGTATTCTTTTTTATATTTGTATTTTAGTGGATTATGTGCGCGCTAGAGGGTGCCTCATGACACCTTAAACATGAGGGAGGGTATTTTGTGTTGAGTGATAATTTCTCGTGTTATAGAAAAAAATGCGAAAGTGGCGCCAATTTTCTCACGTCACCACCCGTATGACATCAACCGTACTTTACCCTCACTGGGAGTGATGGTGCCAAACTTTTGGTGCCAAACTCAAAAAGTGATGCCACGTCAGCAAAAGGGAGTTAGACACCAGAAATGATATGGCACCAGAATTCAGTGGCATTGGTTTGGCACCAGAATTCTGGTGCCATAACATTTTTTTATTATTATTTTTAATTTTTTTTATATAAAAAATTTAAATAAACTTAAATTAAATTTTATTTAATTAAAACATAACATAAAACTTAAACATTACATAAAACTTAAACATTACATAAAATTAAATATTGAATAAAATTAAACATTACATAAATAAAAACCCAAACTACTCATCATCATTATTTCATAGATGCTCCATAAGGTCTTGTCGAAGATCGATGTGTGTTTTCCTATCGCGAAGTTCTTTTATCTTCCTAACATGTAAGTCACATCTTTTGACCCAGTCTCTAACAATGTTCGGTGCTGGATTCACGAACACATCTCTCAAGTTAACTTCAAATCCTTCGTCTTCCAATATCATGTTATGTAAAATTATACAACAATACATGATTCTCTTGAGGATGTTGATTTGCATTGCACGCGCGGGTTGTCGTATAATACCCCCAACGACCTTGTAGGACTCTGAATGCCCGTTCAATATCTTTTCTTGCAGCTTCTTGAACTCTCTTAAACTTCAAGGTTTTTTCATCCCTTGCAACAGAAAACATTTTGACAAACGTAGACCATGTTGGATAAATACCGTTGGCTAAATAATAACCTTTCCTATATGTATGCCCGTTTACAACAAACAGACACTCTGGAGCTATATCAGCAATTTCATCATTAAATAATAGGGAACCATATAACACATTTAAATCATTATTCGCCCCAGGAACCCTAAAATATGCATGTCAAATCCATAATTTTTGATCAGCAACAGCTTCTAACATAAGAGTTGGGTATTTATTAGTACTCCTTTTGAACTGCCCATGTAACGACTTTGGACAGTTTTTCCAATCCCAATGCATACAATCGATACTCCCGAGCATTCCCGGGAGTCCATGTTTTTCTTCGTGTAATTCATATGTTTTTTGAATATCAGTTGCAGTTGGCCTTCTTAAAAACTTATCATAATATAATACGTGAATGCACTTAGTAAAGTGATATAAGCATTCTCGTGAAGTACGTTCAGCAATTTGCAAATACTCATCAAATGCATCAGGTGAAGTGCCGTACGCTATTTGGCGTATGGCGGATGTGCACTTTAAAATAAGACCAATACTTTTACGACCGGTCGCATCGAGCCGTGATCTAAAATAACTAAAGTACTCAGGCAGGGGTTGCACATCATAACTTAAGATATCATTGAGTATTTTATTAAAAAGTTTAGAGCTCATACGTTACCTGCGTCTAAACTTTTCTTCAGGATATTTAAGTTCATACTCGTCGTCGCCAAAATAGTCGTCGATTAGCATTTGTTCCGCCTCTTTTCGTTCACGATATATGTATGTCCTTCTCCTCTTTAGACCATCACTCGAACCCCCGGCTTCTTGCTCATACAAACCCACATAATGTTGATGCGACTCATAATCCCGTATATATCGATCATAGTCGGGTTGAAAGATCGCATCATAATGATCGTATGTGTCGGTTGGGTCAAAATCGTTGAGATTATTTTGATCCATATTTGAAAGAAAAAAGAGAAGTATTGATGTAGAAGATGTATTGAAAGTGTGTGTGAAGTATTAAATAATAAGGGGGTATTTATAGGATTTTTAAATGGGTAAAATTAGAGTTTTGAAGGTATTTTTTTGAAAAACCGCCCCCCAACGGATACTTTTAAAAAAAATAAAAAATAAAAAAAATAAGTTTCGCGTGAGCTGTTAGCCATGACGCGAGAAGGCTTGACGACAGGCTAACAGCCGACCACTCCCTCCACTCTTAATGCTACTCTATTCTACCCTCGTGAAACTCAGCCACTTGAATGTACTGTTATCTACTCACAACTTTAATGTCACTCTATCTACCATAATGAAAAACTCAACCACTTGAACGTACCATTATTTACTCACAACTTTTAATGTCACTCTATCTACCCTCATGCAACTCGACTACCGGAGTGTATCATTATTTACTCACAACTTTTAGAGCTATGATCAAGTTAATATAATGATAAAAGAAAAAGGACTTGTTATAGACCTAGCAAGCCATCTTTTGTTTTTGTATTTTGGATCATTTATGTATTAAACATGTTTGTTGCTTGGATTGAGATCCTCTAAAGTTGAGATCAACATGACCCATCATGTTGTCTCACAACTAAAACAGCGGGACCTACAGAATAAGGGACCCACTATTTTGTATATGAGAGAACATGACCGGTCATGTTGATTTTAACTTGAGAGGATCTCAATCCTTGTTGCTTCTATTTCTACTTTCACATATTAAAGATAGGAAGAGTACGTAGATTAATTTTTTACTAGGTATCTATTTTTAATTTTGTCTGCAAGCGAAAATAAGTATTTAAAGAAGTACGTTTGTTTTTCCTCTTATTTCTACAAGCGAGAAGAGAAAATGAAAAAAGCGCGTTTGTTTTTTTTCTTATATGTCCGCAAGCGAGAAGACGAAATGAAAGAAGCGCGTTTGTAATTTTTTTTATGTCTTATTATCACTTCTTGTATTTTAAAGACTTCCTATCCGCCTCTTCTCTCGCAAACATAGCTTTGCATATCAAGACATGAAACATCTGAAAAAAACAAACGCAACCAAAGTCTGAAAAAAGATAAAACAGAAACATTATACTATTATACGATTGTGGTTCAAATGGCGACATACGGGAAAAAACGACATTGGTCACATTGTTTTGTTGTACAACGACTACGTATAGGAAAAAAAACAATAACACTCTGTTCTCGAGTTTTTTCTTAAAGAAGAATGTAAAGTAAATGAATGCAATGTAAAGAAAGAGGGAGGGAAGGAAATAAAGATTGATATATTTTTTGTGTTCTAAAGCTTAACATAAAAGAAAGAAAATGAAAGATAGTTGTGGCTTGTTATATTATTGATTTGTATGAATTTACCATAATACTCTTCAAACAAGTTGTGCCATATAAAAAACAAAGGATATTTGTGTCAATAACCTTTTTATATTTTTTTACCTTATTCTCTTTACTCATGTTTCACCTCAAATATGAAATGAAAGTAACATAGAAAAAAACAAAAGAAACTTTCGTCCCTTCATTTCACTTCCCTTTACTTTCACTCTCTTCAAAAACTTAAGAACAAGACATTTTTTTAATTTCATCCACTTTCTTTCACTCCTGAGAACAAAGTTTAAAGCAACGACATGGTTTGATAAAAAAAAATACAAAATATACCCTAATCTATATATTTTCCCGCCATCTCCAATATTCTTTCCCGCCATTCTTCACACTCCTATAAAATACCCAAAACCCTAATTGAACAACACTTGTCTCCTAACTCACAGAAGCTTAACCCAACTATTATCCCAATCAACAAGGTAATCACTCTCTCTTTCTAAGCCTATTTGCTATCTTTTCATGTTGATTATTACCAACATCGAGCTTGTAAACTACTGTAAAGATTAGGGCTGAATTGTATTTTTCATAAATGGTAGTAATATATAAAACAAAACAAGCAAAGTGATGTTCATCCCCTTTTTTAAATGGGAAGATATGTGGTTTCTACACACTTATACATATTGTTTAACAGTTTAAGCTTATATGAGTTCGACTTAAGGGCCGTTTGTTAAAGCTTATATGCTGGCTTATGGCTTATTTTTGGAAAGTGTATACCTTATGTGTGTTTTGGGCCTTTTGGCTTGAATAAGGATAAAAAACTTCAGATCGATCTAGAATATTTTTGAAAAACTTGCACAAAATATTTATGGCATTTGGGGTAGTTGAAAGATGTACTTGTTAGATTTGAATGTAGTAGTTGGTAAATTATTTGAGATTTTATTTGCAGTAGTTGTAAGGTGCACGCAAGGGCATTATAGAAAGGGTTAATAGACAAAGAAGTTACTATACTTTCCCAAAAAGTTCGCCTAAGTTACTCAACTTTCATTTTGTTCATTTAGATTACTGAACTTATGAAACATAACATTTGGGGTTACTCAACTTGCAAAAATATACGTAAACATTATTGAACTTGTAAAAACATGACATTTATGTTACTTAACTTACCTAAAAATATACGTTTAGGTTGCTCGGATTAACATTGAAATTATGGAGGTGTATGTTTATCAAAAGTTCAGTAATCTAAGTGAACAAATTGAAAGTTGAGTAACTTAGGTGAACTTTTTGGGAAAGTATAGTAACTTCTTTGTCTATTAACCCTTATAGAAACATAATTAGTAATCTCAAATTAAATAGTATTAAACAACAATTACTAATCAATAATTATAAATATTAAAATACAAAGATTTTCAAATAATAAAAAAAGGGTACATGAAAGGCATGGGCATGTTCAGGCGAGTTTTTTACAAGAACAAAAAAAGAGTCCTGATAGGACCCGGTTAGGGGTTGTATCGGGATAAGGCATCATTTTTAGCGTGTGCGAGCTCCTTAAGAATATAGAGAAGAAGACTAGACAATTTACTTGACAAACTTGATTGATTACTATTCATTAATGGAACAAAACCTTAAATACTAGTTGTTATGTGATAACTCACATAAACACAAGACTTATCCTAAACATAACAAATAGTTATCCTAAACAATTGATAATTATGATGGTTATCCCAACCAATCATGAAGTTCCTGTGCTTATCCAGGCGTATCATTCTTCACTCTTTCAAAATCACATTGCCCTCAAGGTGTTGTCTTGTATACTCTTGATTCCAGGATCCCAAATTCTTCTTTGAATTTTAGCATCCTTCGCTAATCGTTGTTGCTCTTGTCGTCTCAACATTCTCTCTTGACGCCTGAACATTGACTTTTGCTCTAATGGGGACTTCAAAACAACAAGCTCTTTCTCACTAGCTCTCATGTGATATAGTGGGCCTCCTTTGGAGGTAATGGCGCAAAGATCACCTTTTTTCCCAGCAGAAGATCTGGTGTAACCATACAAAACCCATCCTGACACCCGTGTTTTTCATAGGTAGCAAGTTGACACAACTTCTACTTTGTCTGACGTATGAATAGTTGTTTCCTCAATATCTTGTACCTGTACCGCTATGTTGAGGTCGTTTAGTTTGGCGATGACTATGGTAGCCCTCTCGTCCTCAAAACGGGCTTCGGTGATTCGGGCTAAGGCAAAGGCTTCTCCTAAAGTTTTAAGTCTTGCCCTCAACAAATTTATTTGTAACGTCAGCTTAAGTCCGGAGATATAAAACGATGTAAGTAAAGATTCAGAGATCCCCGTTACTCGATTTGCAAGTACCACAAACTCACTCTCATATTCGGCCACCGTACTCATTTGCAAGAGTTTAGATAGTGCGTATCTCGCGTCTTGATCACTACCATTCGATGCCATGAACAATAACTCAATTATTTTGATGAATAGTAACTGATGAATAGTAACTACGATGAATAGTAACTCGTGA
>BQNB010183483.1:2360-12400 GCA_026074375.1 Tanacetum coccineum | reverse complement strand
ATCAATAAATGTGTACTTTTTATAAAACGGATATTTTGCAAGTCGGGTCAAATAAAAAGGGAAGTTACTATTTTAAGAAATGTCATGTCAAAATTTCATAAAATACTGAAAATATGTCGAGAAAAATATTTTATCATGAAACTTATAATAAAACGGAGAAAAACGTTAGGAATCGGGCCTAGGTCAACGTTAGCGGTTATCGAGTCAACTTTGGCATGTCGGGTCACTAAAAGACAAAATACACTAAAAGACAAAATACACTAAAAATCAAAACACACTAAAAGATGAAACATACTAAAAGACAAAGCACACTAAAAGACGAATCACACTAAAAGACAAAACACACTAAAAGGCGAAATACACTAAAAGACAAAATATTTTTGAGTCGTTAAAGTGTCGAGACTTGTTAAAAACTTATAATTTCAGAAAGTATGTTTTGAAATAATACGCCTTGTCTATTCATGTTCGGATGACCAATCTTTGCTCAAAGAGTTATTTCGTTGTACGTCATTCTTAAGCGACAATATTATGCTAGGTTGTCGCTAGAACCGTGTGACTCGTCTTCACTTGATTAATTTCTTTTGATCCACTGCTCGCTTAAGGTGAGTTCATAGCCCTACTTTTTACTCGTTTTGCATAAATGTTTTATAATTTGGGGTGAGAAACATTGCTTGTTTTTAAAACTGGACACAAGTACTATACGTGAGATTTCCATATTTACGTGTTTCCTAAGTAGCGTTTAGACCACTATTGCCCGAATTATCATGAACCATTAATTACCTTTAACCGACTAGCTGGTTAAGTAAGCGCGAGTGACTAAATAGATCTATTGGGACTAATAATCCCCATCCGGGTTTGGTAATTCTTACTGGTCGGGTACGACGGATTGTACAGGCCAACGGATGTATATCACCTCGAAACTAGATTGGGTGTCTTGGTCAGACACCTACCAGGGAAACTTTATTTGGCAATGTACATGCTACCTCCCCATTAGCTTCGGTGTCATGAGCTTGGTGCAACGTAAATGCCTCTTTATGTGAAGTTGTATCTCCTATAACTGTCACATACGTTTTGAACCTTGTGGTCCACACAGATTACGTTTGAACTAAACCTATGAATTCACCAACTTTATGTTGACGTTTTAAGCATGTTTTTCTTAGGTGCTTAGCTTGAATGTCGTTGCTTGAATTATGTGAAGTCTTTTGTCTGGACCGGTCTTCAAGAATTTATCTATTTTTTTAAATACCGTTGTTGAAACTCATTTAAGCTTCCGCACTTTAACTCTTGAATCATTTAAATTGATCGATGTAAAACTTATTAATATTTTAAATTAATGCAACGGTGTTTATTTTCAAAACGTACCCTTAGAGGTCGTTCTTTATGCTTTGTACTTGAGATATTCATGAACGTCACGCCCCCCGGACGCTTATTCTGACGGGACCCTATTTGGGGGAGTGACAAATCACAAGGACCATTACTGTCAATTTTTTAAGTGGTAACCTGATACAACCAGTGACATTAGCGATATTGTCCAAAATTTGAAAGTATCTTAGCGATTCTAGTAATATATTTAGTAGGTTACGTATTTCGTTCTTTTTGAAAAAATATGTTGCGTATCTTTAGACTTCACTTTTAATTTATACAACTTCTTTTGTAAAACACAAATTAGGAGCGAAAATATTAGACCCTAATCGAAGAAAACAAAAGTTAAAAATCTCTCGCGAAATATTTAATTCATACTTTAAACAAACAAAAATAAAAACAAAATCATTTGAATCACTTTAAACTACTTTTCGTTCATTACTCATTAGTAAGTAGTAACTACAAGATTACAGCAAACATTTGAATACCCTTAAATTTGGTCTTGAACCCAACAACATGAGTTTTTGTTTAGCAGGACTAAAGTATGTTGGGTATTTTCTTAGTCCATGAGGATTAAGAGCCCAACACATTGAGGCCCATCTTGGGTTCATTTAGTCCTTATTTAGGGCAACTCACCCACATCTGATACGGAGTCTGATCCATTCGAGGATTTGTCATCAGATCATATACCACCACTACCAGCTATTTCACCATTCTTATCATCGATTGATGATTCTTCAGACAGTCACACACCTGATACACCACCATCACCCACCCATGATACACCATTCACGAGATGAACCGCTTTCTAACTACAGAGTACACAGACTACCTGTAGACAACTGGTGCACTTTGCCTTCGAGACTATAGTCTTGCACGTAGACATCCTAATTCCATATGGTCAACCGTACCGCTATCAGCTTAATGGTTCGTACACATGATGACTGTGAGGAAGAGGGTTGGACCATTACCTACTCATCGTCTTGCTATGAGACATTCTGTTGACTACTCTTCTTCAGATCATTTTTCTTCGGATGATTCTTCGAGAGATTCATCATCGAGTTCATCATAGAGACTTTATCAGATTCTTCTGCAGATGCTTTATCTGATTCTGCATCTAGTCATTCATCTATGACCATTCATCTACCATGCACCATCAACGGTATGAGACTAGATCATCATTTATGTTCATTAGTACCAAGATAGTTTCATCGATTACCTGCTGCTATTCCGAAGGACCATCTTCAATGATTCATCTACTACAAGTCCTTTCTCAGCAAGAGAGTAGATCCACATGCTGCATCTGAACCATGATCATCACTATACCTGTGAGCATTGTTCTTAAACGCGTAGATGAATCTTTACATCACCTTTAGAGGATTAGGAGTCCCTGAGTCAGTAACCGCTTCAAGTTTAGTTTGGCGGAGAGTTTTGAGCCGTCTAGGTATAAAGGGGCTAATTTAGAGATGGATGTTGATGTTAAGTATGATGGGATTGATATTGACCTCGAGATTCAGGCAGATATTGACGAGTGTATCGCTTATGTGGATGCTCTTAGAGTTAAAGGGATTGATGCCAGAGTTATAGTTGAGGTTGTTGATCGAGAGGAGACCGAGACAGGTGCGAGAGGCCCGGTTAAGGGTAGAGTTGATAGAGTTACTTAACCAGTGATAGTTGATGAAACCCCAAGCCTCTTAAGAGGAGGGAGCTGAAGAGGTCAACTGTTATGAGATATTGGGAGATCTAGTTCAGAGGTTTCATGATCACACTGAGGAGATTCCGGTTCACCGTGTTCAGACTATTGAGAGTGTCCAGAGGGATCAGGGATACAGGATTGTAGCGACAAGACAGCAGAGTGCTGATATGTTAGAGAGGATCAGAGAGCTGGAGCGGGATAATATAATACTTAGAGACATGATAGATGTTGCGAGTCAGAGAGTTACCCGGTCTCAGCGTAAGGAGTTGCGTGTTCAGAGGGAGATAAGACAGATTTGGCGTTTTAGATTTTATGACCGCATGAGGATTGCTAGGCTTGAGGCTTATGCCAGGAGGCATTTGGGCTACCGTTCTTAGATTATTTCTTGAGTATCCTAGTGTTGACCCATAACACCTAGTAGTAGCTAGTTATTAGGGATTTGTAAATCCTATATTTTGGAACCATGTTGTAACCATTAGTATTGATGATATGAAATCTAATGATTACTATTCTATGTTCGATATTCTCGACTTAATGATATATTTTCTTTTGCTTGTTGCATGCTATATTATTACTAAATTGTGGCATTATCATGAAGTTATTGTGATCATGTATTTTCGTATAATGAGACTTATTATTTTATTCGAACCCCGTTAACAATCTCGTATCACCATGAAATTTCATCGTGTTGTGTATTGTTATGTTGTAGGACAATGCCTAACACCCGATCTGGAGCATCAAGGACACGTGAAGGAATTAACGAACAAATTGACTTCCGATTGGCAGGAGCCCCCACCAAACCCGTGCCAGTCTCTTAGACTGAAAAACCCCTCTTTTTACCTGTTAGAATTAGGATTAGAACTAACATAGGATTAGCATATGTTTGACTTAGATTAGAATTAACTTAGATTAGTAAACAAAGTATAACAACCCACAATTTTCATCAATGTAATTATCCATCTATTAAATTAGATGCACTATAATATCCATCTATTATATATATACCACCTTTTATAGAGAAATTTTTTGCTTTATTTCATTATGTAACGTAACTTGCATCTCAAAAGTAAACGAGCTCACGCAACCTTTACCAATGCCATCTATATCTATGTTTACATCCTGTAAACATCCTAATATGTCAAGTCTATATCTTAATATCATTTTACCAAGTACATTCTCAATTTAATGTACTTTTTAAAATGTTATTTCAAAACAAGCATTAAACGTTAACGTTTACAACTAATCCCTAATTATATGTAATGTATACATATAAAATGAATGTGCAAGCCTCTAAAGCATGTGTACAAGTATCAATACACAACATTTGAATATCTTTTCCCTCCTAAATCAAGTTACAACTTTCTAAAGCATAATGTACAAGATAATAATGCCTAAAAACTTAATTAGGTCATTTAAGCTCCTAAACCATGTTTAAACTTTACTACCACTTTAACACAAGGTACAAGCACTTAATGCATGACTTTTAAACCCTAAACCTAAACCTTAATCCTAACACTAATCCTAAACCTTAAACTATCTTAAACCCTAACCCTAACATGAATTAAAACCCTAAAACCCTAACCCGAAATTAAACCAACCCGTCACCCCTTTTTCTTTCATTTTGACCCATTTTTAAACCAAGCTAGCAACCTAACTCCTCAAGCACCTCTATGACATCATAACCATGTTACCAAGCAGCCACCCTTGCACCTTACAAGCACCTTATTAACCTCCCTGGGCCAATAACTTGTAAAATCACCTCCTTGTCACCCTATATATGCCACGGCTTCACCACCATCCCACAACTCACCATATCTACTTTCCTAGCTCACCCTACTCACAATCTAGTCTCCTTAAGTCACCTCATCTAGCTAGGACACTAAGCAAACAAGAAAACTTAGGCACCAAGGGTTTTGAGCACTATATATAGCCGAATCCAAGCAACCATTCAAACACACCTCAAAACTCATCAAATACAACAATGGAGTCTTAAATAAAACCAAGAAGGATCAAGTGAAGTCCCTAAGCTCAGAATAGAAGCCAAGAATCAAGAGAAAAGAACCCTTGAAGTCGTTACTAGGCGTACGAACCCGAAAACCCCATTTTGACCCATTTTAGCTCAAGTAAGCTCAAAATCTTGTTCAATAAGCTTATAATCTGTATTAGAATGTTCATAATACTCTTAAGATCATATATGAACTATTTTTAAAGCCTTGAATCCTCAAACCCATGCGTTTTTTATTAAAACCCTAAAAACGACCCGTTTTGATTTTCTAGCTAAGGAATCCTTTTTCTAAACTTTTGTTACATTAGAACATCTTATTTTTAGCTTATTCTATTAAGCTATAACCAGCAAATATCATTTGGAACCCTAAAATAAGCTTGCATGGCTTTTTGGACTTGATTTGTAAATTATTTCCATGCAAGGGGTATATATCGTAACTTTCTGAAATTTATAACTAAAGGGGCTGAAAATGTCATTATTCCAAAGTTATAACTATAAGGACCTATTTTGCCAAGTTCTAAAGTTAAAGGTTTAAATTATATATACTTTATATATAAAGGACTAAACTTGTAAAAGTTTATAAACCAAGGGTATATATTGCCATTTTTGCAAACTTGAAAATATAAAATATAATATTTTTATATAAATTATAAAAATATATATTAATATTATAAAACTCGATTTTATTAAAACCCGACACATTAATCGTTATTAATCATCGATCGGCGCATTATAAAACAATTACGTTATATATTTAACGTAATTTATCATCGACTAACTTTTGAAGAAACTTAAAATCTTATCGTATCACGTTACTAGGGAGCTTCATGTACTTAAAAATTTTATGTATCACCCAAAATTTACTAGGGAGCTTTATGTAGGAGTTTTTATTTGGGTATATGTTTTGATGGAGTTTTGCTGGATTTTACGATTTAAAGTGTCCTGGCTCCTCAAACGTTTACTACATGACCTCTGAATTATTTATGGCACCGTCCTGATCAGTGATACAATACTTTCTATTAAATTTAATAAATCAAAAGTAATACTTTAAAAACTTTTCAAAAGTTTTGAAAAACATAAAAACCATCACCCACTAAGACTTGAACATGTTATTCCAAGGTTGGTGATGAAAGCCGGTTTTTTTTGTTTTTTTTTTTTTTTTTTTTTTTTTTTTTTTTTTTTTTTTTTTTTTTTTTTTTTTTTTTTTTTTGTTTATTTTTTTTTTTTTTTTTTTTTTTTTTTTTTTTTTTTTTTTTTTTTTTTTTTTTTTTTTTTTTTTTTTTTTTTTTTTTTTTTTTTTTTTTTTTTTTTTTATTTTTTTTTTGTTTTTTTTTTTTTTTTTTTTTTTTTTTTTTTTTTTTTTTTTTTTTTTTTTTTTTTTTTTTTTTTTTTTTTTTTTTTTTTTTTTTTTTTTTTACTTGGAGTACGAGATTGTAGAAGGAACCCAGTAGTAGAAATCATTGGACTCGAGAAGTCATACATTACACCTTTGGATATTATTGCCACTTAAGAAACGAGGTCATGACCGATCATCCTCCTCTACTTCTGCCCTACCTCAAGAATTTGAGATAGGAGAAAAAGTCTCGTCAAGACAGTTTGGAACGGTTCTACGAGGAGCAAATTGAGGAAGGAAATTTTGAATCACTTGATGAACTCCCTCTCGACCGCGTTGAAACACATAGAAGACAAAATCCAGAAGGTCTTGGAATAAGGTTCAGGTGATCATACAACCAAGGATTTTGATCAATCTGGAAGCTGAACTCCGAGAGTCTCGTACTCAAATTGCTAAACTTCAAAGAAAGCAAATGGGAACGTCTAAACCTTTGGAGATCGTGTTATGTTAAAAGTGTCACCTCGTAAAGGTGTCATCCGATTTGGAAAACGAGGAAAGCTTAACCCTCAGTACATTGGACCTTTCAAAATCCTTGAACGGATTGGCCCAGTGGTATATAAACTTGAGCTTCCTGAAGAGCTTAGTAATGTCCACAGTACTTTCCACGTTTCAAATCTAAAGGAAATGCCTTAATCTAAACGGAATCCTTGTCATTCCAATGAAAGAGCTTCGATCGGATGAAAACTCAACATTTGTGGAAGGAACCAGTAGAAAATCATGGATGAGAAAGTCAAGCAACTGAAGGCAAAGTCGTATTTCCTCTATCGTCAAAGTAAGATGGAACTCTAAAAGAGGACCAGAATTTACGTGGGAAACGCGAATATCAAATTTGTGCCAAGTATTTCCCATCTGTTTTATAAAACATTTCACTCCGGCATCCAACTAAGTTCGGCGCACCGAGATTCTTTTAATGGAGGAAGACTATAACAACCTGTATTTTTCATCAATGTAATTATCCATCTTTTAAATTAGATGCACTGTCATATCCATCTATTATATATATCACCTCTTTACAGGGAAGTTTTTTGCTTTATCTCATTATGCAACGTAACTTGCATCTCTAAAATAAATGAGCTCACGCAACCTCTACCAATGCCATCTATATCTATGCTTATATTATGTAAACATCCTAATATGTCAAGTCTATATCTTAATATCATTTTTACCTAGTACATTATTCATTTAACGTACTTTTCAAAACGTTGTATCAAAACAAGCATTAAACGTTAACGTTTACATCTAAACCCTAATGCAAGCCTTTCAAGCATGTGTACAAGTGTACAATGCACAACATTTGAATATCTTTTCCCTCCTAAATCAAGTTACAACTTTCTAAAGCATAATGTACAAGCTAATCATACCTAAAAACCTAATCAGGTCATTTAAGCTCTTAAATTATGTTTAAACTTTACCACCACTTTAGCACAAGGTATAAGCACTTAATGCATGACTCCTAAACCCTAAACCTAAACCCAAAGTTATTCTAAAACCCTAAACCCTAAACAAAACCCTAAAACCCTAATTTTACTTTAAACTAAAAAACTAAAACACTCAAGCTTTTAAAAACTAGCCCTAAACCCTTAATACTAAACCTTAATCCTAAACCTTAAATTATCCTTAATCCTAACTCTAAACCTTAATCATAAACCTATTTCTACCCGAAAACCTTAAATCCTAAAACCATGATCCAAACGCCCCTAAATGTTGAACAAGCACCTTAAGCACCACTATTACATCACCACCATGTCACTAGCAGCCACCTTACCACCTCTCAATCGCCTTTATCACTTCCTTTGGCCACCAAGCAAACAAAAGCACCTCCATCACCACCTTTGCTAGCCATGTACTCCTATAAGTCTCCACCTTCCTTAGCTACTATCCTAGCCCTTCATACTCACCCTATAGCTTCTCTTAGTCATCCCCTACAAGCCTTTAGCCACAACTCTAGGTATACTTAGGCACCAAGGGGTTTTCGAACCCTATATAAAGCTTAAACCCCCACCCTTTCAAACATACCTCAAATCTTTGTATCAAACATAAATGGAGTTCTAAATCAGACCAAGGAGGATCAAGAAAAGCCCCAAGATCAGAATTGAAGTCAATAACCAAGAGAAATAACCCCTTGAAGTCGTTACTAGGCGTGCGAACCCAAAAACCCTCATTCGACCCATTTTGAGCTCAAGTAAGCTTATATCTTGTTCAATAAGCTCGTATTCTATTTTAAAACTTTAATAAGCTTCTTAAGATCATGTGTAAACTCTTGTTTAAGCTTTTGATTCACAAACCCATGCGGTTTTGGTTTTCCTAAACCATACGCACCCATTTTGTGTTTTTAAGCTCATAAGCCCTTTCCATAAGCTATAAGCTCATAAACTCTACTTATTTTAGCTTATTCTAATAAGCCATAAGCTGCAAAACTCTTTTGGATTTCAAAAATATCAAAATTATGAATTTTGGACTTGATTTGCAAATGTTTTCATGCATAGGGGTATATATCGTAACTTTCTGAAATTTATAACTAGAGGGGCTGAAAATGTCATTTTCCTAAAGTTATAACTATAAGGACCTATCTTGTCAAGTTTCAAAGTTAAAGGTTTAAATTATATATACTTTATATATAAAGGACTAAACTTGTAAAAGTTTATAAACCAAGGGTATATATTGCCATTTTTGTATTCTTAAAAATATATAATATAATATTTTTATATAAATTATAAAAATATATATTAATATTATAAAACTCGATTTCATTAAAACCCGGCACATCAATCGTTATTAATCATCGATCGACGCATTATAAAACAATTACGTTATATAATTAACGTAATTTATCATCGACTAGCTTTTGAAGAAACTTAAAATCTTATCGTATCACGTTACAAGGGAATTTCATGTGAGGGGTTCCATTTGGATATTTGTTTTGACGAGTTTGTTGGGTTTACGATTTAAAGTGCCCTGACTCCTAAAACGATACTACATGGCCTCTAGATTATGATAACCCGAACAGTGATACAATATTTTCATAAATTAATAAATCAAAGTAATACGTTAAACTTTATGAAGTTTTGAAACATAAACCATCACACTAAGACTTGACATATTACCCCAGGTTGCGTGATGAGGCCGTTACTTTCACTTGATATACTTTTGCCATCAATCAGATTTCCCTGTTAAGGTGAGTTTATAGCCTCGCATTTTAAATCTTCTAACATTTTCATAAACTTTTTCCATTAAGACCCCACTATCATGAACCATTAATTACTTTTTGGAGTAAGCGCGAATGCTGTGAATAGATCTATTTAGGATTGAACTTCCCCGTTGGTGTACCTATACTTTCTGGTAATCAAACGCACTTCATTTGAATCACTATGCGGGTGTTTGGCAAAGGCACCCGTTGGGGCAACTTCTTGTGATTATTGATTATCTCAAGGTCTCGGTGTCATGAGCTTAGGGCAATAATACTGTTTTCTATAATAATTATACTCATTGCAATTATTACACTTATGGGTGTATAACAACGTAACCCACTATTGAACTTGTATTCAAACTGTTTAACATAAACCTATGAATTTCACTCAACCTTT
>BQNB010183482.1:0-12400 GCA_026074375.1 Tanacetum coccineum | reverse complement strand
ACTTCCCAACAATTTTAGGGGTTGTTTGTTATGCACATTTTGCTTTTACGGAGTGAAATGATACATTGAATTTGCAGTTTGGTTTTATAATTGTGGATACAACATTTCAAAGTACTACTGACTCGTTCTTCAAGCCAGACGAAGCGCAAATGCAGCAATAGTAATTTGGATGATGATATTCTAAACAACACATCCAACTCTAATGATGGGAAACCTAACAAAAGGGTGTGCAAAGCAAAACAGTTTGAAGCTATAAAATATTCACTTGGACCCAACGAAGAATATATTGTTATAAGAAGATGTGAATATAATGCTTAGGAAAGAAACGAAGAATGTATATCTCAAATCTATCAAGAATTTTTTTAGAAAAAGGACAACGGATGGAAGGTGACGCGCACCGAGTGAAGAAAGTTGGAGAAAAAGTCTAACTTAAAGACTAGAAGACAACACATGTGTGTTAGAATCTGATGAATTAGAAGACTCTACCAGTTTACTGTTGTTTGAGGATGTGAGAGGTTCAACAAACCTAACTTTCTTGCCTTTGTTCATGGGTGTTACAACAACCTTCTTAGAACTATGTGTTATCGCATTAGGGCACATATCCTAAACATATACAAGCAACCTCCGAATTTCTTTGTGGTATACTTACAACAAGGCCTGATTAGCCATCAAAATTGCTTTGCTTAGCTTGTTCGACTACAACCTCGAAGAATATTATCTTGTTCTTGAGTGTTAGTAAAGATAGTCCCTAATTGAACTACCCTATTTTGCAATAACCTATGAGGCACGGTTCTAATTCAAGCTTAAACATGCCTGGAACAATCTGTGGTGGTAAGGTATGTGCACAACATTTCCTACAATTTCTTTCGCCTTGTGAGTTAAAATCAATTAAAAAAAAAAAATAAAAAAAAAAAAAAAAAAATATATATTAACAAAAAAAAAAAAAAAAAAAAAAAAAAAATAAATAAAAAGAAAATTTACAAAAAAAAAAAAAAAAAAAAAATTAAAAATAAAAAAAAAAAATAAAAAAAAAAAAAAAAAAAAAATTAAATTAAAATAAAAAAAAAAAAAAAAAAAAAAAAATAAAAAAAAAAAAAAAAAATAAAAAAAAAAAAAAAAAAAAAAAACTAGAAATTATTAGAAAATATTTTTAAAATTATTAAAAAAAAAATAAAAATTATATTATCGTAAATTGTTTTTTAATGATTGTAAACACAAAACCTTTTTAAAATTCCAGAATGTGTGAGCTTTTAAATCCTCATTTTCCACAGATTTTATGTTTAGTTTGTTAATTAAAGAGTCACATTGTTCTTTATGACGAACACGTGTCTGTTTGATTGAGTCAAACTAATAGACGCTCATTTTCTAAAAATAAATTTGCCACACTATTCTTCATTTCCTTATTTATGGGCTCAAGATCACATTTAACATGATTAACATTCTCATCCTTAGTATTCTTTCTCAAAGATTTAATAGTATCCTTCAACTTACAAATGGTCGTGTCTTGGTTTTGTAACTGAGCTTTCAAATCATTGATTTTAAAATATTCTGGAATTTCAACAGCATTTTGACTAACAAAAGACTCATCATTTTGAAAAACTTCTTGTTTTAATTGCATTGACACTTCAAGAGAAATACAATGTTTTTCAAGTTGTGAGTGTTTTTTCAAAAGATTATTGTATACTTGTTTTGATTTGGAAAGCTCAGAATCAAGACTTAAACACTTTTCACATGAATCACACTTTTTCATTTCTATATTCACAGATTCATTATTCAAAGACATAGAATTCATCACAGTTAACAGAACATCTTGAGACATGATTTTTTGTAAGAGTCGATCATTTTCCAAAAGAATTTCTTTCTTAGCAATTTCCAAACATTGTTTATCAATTGAAAACTGTTGAACAGCCGTTTCCATTTGGTCAAAAACTGTTTGTACTTCCGTTATTTCATTTAGAAGATCTTTATCAAACACATTGAAGATGTCTTTTAAAGATTTTAGAAATGGAATAATTTCTTTGTTAAAAACAGCTTTTGTATGTTCAAACCCCCATTCACCTTCTTCAAGGGCACTAGGTGTAGTCCTCTTCTTTACCACTGAGTCAAACTGGGTGAGGTGGAATTTAAGCTTTTTAAGACTTGTATTCACCAAACTCACCTTAGGTAGTTCACTGGGAACATCCACTATGACAGGTGGTGTGAAAGAAGGTTCAATGGAAGGATTGGATATACGTAACCAAAACGCTTGTTCAGCCGATAATTCTTGTTGTGGAGTAAAACGTTTCCCAAAATCTTCAGTTAGTCTATTTAACTTTTCATAATCAATAGGTTTATGAGAAATGTTTTGTTTAACAGTTTCTGGATCCTTTGCTTTTTCAAACATTTTTGATCGACTCTCTTCTTCCAAAATCAATGTTTCTTCATCATCAATCACAGGCATAGCAACATGAGTATTAGATATAACAACACCATCATACAAGGTTGGTTTTATCCGCTGATCTTTCCTAAGATAGAACAGATTTCTTTCATAAATGACACACTTCTCATTCTAATCCATCACCTAGACATCCACATATTAACCAAAACAATTCTCTCAAAACACCCAATCAACCCCATTATCACTATAAGTGATTAAAATGAAATTTCTCCATCAAATACTCATTTCTCTTATCTTAACCTCTAAAACCTAAACTTATCATAAATTACTAACACAAAAATACGTATACGTATAATTACTTACACAATTAATGCGAAACCGCTTCAATAACCAAAATCATTTCCTTGTCACCAAAAGTGAACGAAATGAACTTCACAAAATTCAACACAAATCCAATCCCAATGAGACTATCACGCTCAATGGATTGATTATCCAATCTCACATATCCCACACAAACACATATAAACACGTATAAACACATAACCATACATTGCAACAGATACATTTAGGTCAACACTACGGTTTGACCAACCTGCTCAAGTCATGGTTGTCACACTTTGCATCCTGAGAAATAAAAACATGGTTTTAATTTTGTGTAGTCATAAAAATTGTTCCCATATTTATGGATGGCGAGTCAACAAATGAAAATATCAAAATCTAACAGAAGATATGAACAGATATCAAGATAGAATATAAGTTCTAAAAGACGGCTTCCATCACGACCCTCTTGGTATTCATCATCGTCATCTGCCATTCAAAAAGTTTAGAATCCTAAATAAAAATATGAAAAATAGTAGAGCTAAAGTCATGTAGCATTTATTCCTACAAAATAGTACCTTATATGTTTTCTACAGAGCATATTCGATTTAACCAGTTAAATATGCTAAGCTCTTATGCATGTCAATGTCATTTTCTTACATGATAACCATATATGAAAAAAAATGTAATTATTAAGGATATTTTGCATGGACAGTTCACAATGTAGATCACCTATAAGCCTTAATAAACACTTTGAACTTGGGGGGTGTTTGTTTAAACTCTTTGGAGGGCCTTATGAGCTTATTAGCTTACATAGCCAAAATAAGACCACACAAGTGTTTGGGTAAGCTTATAACGTTAGGCAAATGAGGAGGGTTTTAAAAGCTCAAATTTTGTAGTTTATTTGAGAGAGGGGTGCTGTAGCAGAAGACTTATATACTCTCATATAACAATTACAACTTGGGACGTTCATGTACTTTTTCGTCATTTAAACTCTAGCTATAACAAGGTAACCTGAACACTAAGTTTGGGCTTATAGGTTTATTATTCATAAGCCATAAGATGCTTATGAAATATAAGCCTAAGCCCAAAGCATATGCTTAATCAAACACCCTCTTTGTCGTAGCAACGACAAAGCATTAAATGATGTCATTTCTCAAATCTATCCAGGTATAGCTACATTACGATATTGGCATTGTTGATCCCACGCCTTGATCGAATCTTTATAATATAAAGAGTTTGTTACCTTGGAAGAATCCAAAATAACAAAGATTGAGACTTTGTATGTATACCAAAGTGTATGCGGAATCTACACTTTGATACTCTAGAGAAATTTATTAATGGAACAGTAATGATCACAAACACACAATAAACACAAAACTCACTGCTTCAATATTATTAAATAATACGAGTACTCTTTAAGTACTGGGGTTACAAAACCTTGAAGCTATTACAAATTTTCTCTAAATGTATCTCTAAAAGTTCTAAGTTACTCTACACTTGGGATCTCCTTTTATAGAAATACAAGGAGCCCTTTACAAAGATATCAGCCTATCATTTAGGTTCAGTTACAATTCAAATATAAATATCCGAAATACTCTCCATGCATTCTTATCTTCAGTTCATCAGCTTTGACCATTTAGCAGTACTAACTTCTACTACTAGCAGTATTAAGTAACCTTGGCAGTACTAACTTTGTACTGGCAGTACTAACTCCTTTAGTACTGTTGGCAGTATTAAGTCATATGAAGATTTATTCCTAACAATCCTCCCCTAAACTTGTGATTGTCCTTTAAATCATCAAGTTTCTTCTGAATAAAATCTTCTAGTCTTCTTCCTCTGCTGATGATTCTTTCAAACAATTCTGTCACTTCTGAACTTGAGATCTTATAAATCTGAGAAGCTCAATCGCCTGTGTACTCTCATGATCAACTTCTAATCTCTTCTTCAACATCTTGGAGATCATCTCTTGGCTTAAAGGATATTTCTTCTCTGTTAGCATATGTATTGCCATCCCATTCTCCATCAATAACATGTGAACACCACAGAAATCATACAAACTCCAGCTTAGCAGATTGTATTGATGCTGATTCTTCCATAACTCATCATCTTCATTTGGCTCAAACATAGTGTGCAAATCTCCCCAAAGCATGAGATCATACCCTTCTGGACTTGAATCCCTATACCTTTCCTTAACAAGTCTGTACAGTTCCTCCACATCATGTCTATCAAAATCTCTTAGCATCTCTGTAAAACCCTAAAATCAGAACAAGTGCAAAATTACCAAAATGCCCCTAATGTCAGAAAATTAAATAAAAGCATGAATAAAATTCAATCAAGTGTTATAAATTATAAAGTACATCATGTGACAAGTATAAAATTTATGTAAGATCAAGGATTTGGATTGTAAATACAGAAATAGAAACCTGCTAAAAATAGAAACATGCTATTTATGGAAACTTACTATTTATAGAAACCTGCTATTTTTAGAAAGTCTATTGTTGGGAAGTTTAATTATGGAAACTTATTAAACCAAGGAAGTTATCATTTATGGAAAGTTAATTAAGGAAAGTCTATGTTGGAAACTTACTATCATTAGAAGCTGCTATTTTTGGAACTTGTTAATTCGCCTTGCAAAGAATCTTGTTAATTTGCCTTCAACTGCAATTGGTAAATTGCCTTCAATAAATAATTTCTAATTTGCCTTCGACAAACAATTACTAACTCACCTTCGACAAACAATTGCTAATTCGCCTTCACCAACATAATTGCTAATTCGCCTTCACCAACGCAATCGCTAACTCGCCTTCACCAAAACGAAACTCATATTTTTCAAGACACAAAAAGACTCACTTTTGATCGTTTTTTCCCAAATTTCTTGTACAACTAGTATTACTAAGCCTATAGGTACCTTAAAAATGCAAACTTTATGGATTTTAAGCCAAAAAAATTTAAAATCAAGAATTGTACTTTCTTAGACTATTCGAACATAAAAAATACACAAAGATGATATTTTTCTTGATTCTAACTTATACACCTATATCCTAAAGATACTAGATCAGATTTACCAAGGCAAATGATCCTTTAGGGAACACAAAAGCTTCAAAAACAAAAAATAAAAGGAAAGGGTACGAAAAGAAAAACGAAACAAGAACAAAACACAAAAACTAAACAAATCACTCCATGGCTCTTGATACCAATTGTAGAATACTAGCAATCTATAACACCAAATAACAATGAAGAATTCTAGAGAGAGAAAGTAGATGGGAGGAAGGTTCTAGTGAGAGAAAGTAACAAAGAAAGAAAGATTAGATTATGTATGTAAAATGAACCAACCAACCCTCCCCATGTGTGGAGAGGGTGTTTATACAATAGCTTGTAACCGGCCATGGGCTTAAGTTATGGGCTTTCCATGTGTCTTTGGCCCGGTAAGCTTACTAACATTACATATGATTAATCTACTAGCTATGACTATCTATATTGGAAGTGACCGATACTTTTCGTATTCCTAACAAGATTGTATCGAGTGGAGGTTTTAATTCAATAAAGCATATGACAAAGACACGTGGAGACATGATCCTTATGACCTCCTAGATAAATGGTGTTTTCACGAATGATATCAAACTGGTTTTCATTATGAGTTTGAATTTCACGATGTGAAGAATTTTGGTTTTGTCGACGAACAAATGGTTTTCTTGTATTTAGTACGTGTGAGTTGAGCTTGGTATAGGAATTTGTAAATGAATGATTGACGAAATTTGGTGAAGGAGGAGTGGTTTTATAACGACTTTACTCGGAATACACTTATTGGACAAGTAGTCGACGTGACCACATGTCGACTGTTGTGAAAAACCCCAAACTTGACCTTTTGACGGTAATTTTTAAGATTTTGACCGAATTCTTGAAGAGTTGACGGAGAATGATTTATCTTTGTTAAGAAGTTGACCACAAAATGACATGTGGAGTTTATAATCAAAAGTTAGTTTAATATAGACCTCGAGAACAAACACGAGAACAATTTTGTTCGTTATGTTCAAAAACAATCACAAATCTTATTGATTTAAACTCTTATGCCATGATATGACTCATTGTTTTTCAAAATTTTGGACTCACAACTCTACCTCAGATAAAGTATCAGTTTTTCTAGACCTTTCAATTGTGGTTTTGTCAAGGGAACGGTTGATTAATTCATTTGATATGAATTGGAATGTAGCTTTCTAAGGTCTTTTGATGAACGAAGTGCGATATAATTTGAGGCAATTGTAACTAAAAATAAAAAAAATAATATTTTAAAAAAAATCATATTTTAATTTCTTACACATGTGTTGATATTTGGTTCGGGCCTAGTGTGCGCAGATGTAAACGAATTGGAAAGTAACGATTTTTAACTCGACCTAATAAATTAAAATCTTAAGAGTTAATACAATCGCTCCTTAGTTTATTTTTGCTCCAATACATAACTTGTTAAAAAATATACATATGAATTATGTATCTCGACCTTGGTTCATGAGATCATTATGCATGTATTTGAAAATATTTTTAAGTTGTATTAATTAATGCATTAACAACAATGTTATTATGTTCCTAACGTGAGTGATTTGAAAATAAAATTAGGGTTTTGTTTCAAAATCAATTTGACAACAAAGTCACTAATGTATGCAAATCATATGTATACGAGAAGCATATTAGTTATGCATTGTATCCTATTAGTCTTAATTGTACAAAATTGAAAGAAAAATGAAAAATCCCCAATTTTAATTTTTGTGTTCTTCATGAACCCTGACTCAAATTTGAACAGTAAATAGATGAAGATGATTTTACAATTGATGTTGGTGGTGATGTGTTATGTATGATTGTAGGTGTTGATTTTATCTTCAAATTAGTGTCTTTAATAGATAGGTAATTTTGAGGTTTTTGGGTTGGTTCTTAGTTCGTTTTCGACGCTTTTTATGCAGTAGAAGAAGAGGGTGTGTTTGGATTTTGTGAGTTTTAAGAATTTTTTTTTAGCTAAGTGTAAAAATGGGTGTCTGTTGTTGAATTGGACCGTAATTATTAGGGCGGTCTCCCAAAATATATTGGGGGGCCGACGGGGGGATATGGGGACGCCATCAGCGAGGTGTTTTGGATTAGTTTTGATGAATATTTTACAAAGAGGTGTGACTGTTTTAATTTGAATTTCACAAATTAAAAATGCTTAAGGTGCTTTGGATGAAGTATTTAAGTTGTCACGACACGGAATGGAACTCGGACTAAAATTGAGACAGGAAAAGAAAGAAAAAGGTGAAGCAGACAAATATGATTTTATGGATTATTGTGTTCCATCATTCCTAAACCCAAGGACGTAGATAGTTAAACGATTCATGTTTAAGGGGTTTCGTAAGAATGCCAGCGATGTTGTTGACGGACAGCACTTTTTCGATTGAGATATGTCCTTTCTGGACGTTATCATGAAGAAATGTAGGAGGTGAGCGCCCATTACCAAAACATGCTTCTTAGGTTTCATATGTACAATAAGCAATGTTGTTAACTGCAAAAGTAACTTAGTGGTTTTAATATATTATAATGAAAATTTTGTTGCGGAACAACAATTTTATGTATAACAACAATTTTGGACATTATCATGAAGAAAGTGGTGACGAATTTTGATGTGTTTGGTACGAGAATGTTGCACGGGGTTTTTGCTAAGGTCAATCGCGCCCTTGTTGTCGCACATGATGGGAACGTGTCGTCTAGACGTACTCCATAGTGCTTGTTGACATGCCTTTCCGGCGCTTACGTATTCGGCTTCGGTAGTGGATATAGCAAGAGCGGTTTGTTTCCCGCATGATCAGAGTCGGCATATACTACGGTTTTTATGCCGGTCCTCTTAGGATACCATAGTCCTAAGTGCATAGTGCATTTAATGTATCGGAAGATACGTTTAACCGCTTCAAGGTGAGAGGTTTTGGGAGCCACTTGGAAGCGGGCACAAAGGCAGACACTAAACATGATATCAGGCCTACTTGCCGTTAGGTATAATAAACTACCTATCATACCTTGATATTTGGTACTATATACCGACTCACACTCTTCATCTTTCGTGAGTTTGGTATCGGAAGACATGGGGGTTTTCATTGGTTTAGATTCTTCTAAGCCAAATTTCTTAAGCATTTCTTTAACATATTTAGATTGATTAAAGAAAATACCATCTTCCATTTGTTTTATTTGTAGTCCAAGGAAGAAGTTAAGTTCGCCCATCATGCTTCTCAAACTCTTCATGCATGATTTTGGCAAATTCATCACACATGTCTTGACAAGTCGAATCGAATATAATGTCATCGACATATATCTGAACGATGATGAGGTTTGAACTTTTCTTCTTAGTAAAAAGAGTGTTATCTACCATTCCTATTTTATATTCATGTTTAATAAAAAAGCTTTTAATCTATCATACCAAGCTTTGGGTGCTTGTTTAAGACCATATAAAGCTTTTTTTAATTTATAAACATGATCTGGTTTTCAACGTCAATGAATCCTGGAGGTTGTGCCACGTATACCTCCTCATTGATAATACCGTTCAGGAATACACTTTTTACATCCATTTGGAATAGCTTAAAGTCTAAAGCACAAGCATAAGCTAATAGTATCCTAATTGACTCAAGTCTAGCAACTGGGGCATAAGTTTCATCATAATCGATGCCCTCTTGTTGATTATAGCCTTGAGCAACTAACCTAGCCTTATTTTGAGAAATAATACCGTTCTCGTCTAACTTATTTCTAAACACCCACTTAGTTCCTATAATTGTCATATTCCTAGGTTGTAGAACTAACTCCCAAACGTCGTTAGCAATGAATTGATTTAATTCTTCTTGCATAGCGACTATCCAACTATCATCCGTTAAGGCTTCATTCACATTCTTAGGTTCTATAGTTGATATAAAACAAAAGAAGTTACTTTGGTTTTGGGCTTGTGATCTAAGGGTTCTTTGGTTAAGGTTTCCTATGACATTTTCTAATGGATGGTTCCTAGATTCCTTAATATTGACTATTTCGTCAATCTCTAAAGTTTCATCCACAATGTCATTTTCTAGGTTTTTCTTTTCGGTAACCTTAATTGCTTCTTCTTTATCTAAGTCATCATCCACCAAGGGTAATGTCTTAGAGGGTGGAGGAGGTTTCATAGAATGAACGTTAAGTGATTTTCTTCGAATTTCCTATGTGTGTTTGTTTAGGATGATGTAGCTTTACTATTTTGATAAATAACCTAATAAGACACATTCGTATGGACCTTTGGTCAAACGTGGTAAGGTAGGTCTTTAGTGTTCAAAATGAAGCACTTGCTTCCAATCACTCTAAAATAATCTAACATAGGGTTTTTCTACTCTTAAGAGTTCATAAGTGTTTTCTAGAATGGCTCTAATGAGAATTCGGTTGAGAATGTATGTTGAAGTATCTACGGCGTTACACCAAAACTTTTGTGGTAACGATTGCTCATTCAACATAGTCCTACTCATTTCTTGAAGTGTCCTATTTTTCCTTTCGACCACGCCATTTGATTGAGGAGTGCGTGGAGCCGAGAAGTTATGTGTAATACCGTTGGTATTACAAAACTCTCCAAATTGCACCTCATTATCAACTTTTACCATGTGTTCTTATTGACACTATTGAACAACATAATTGGTTTTGGAATTTTCCTACTAAAATATTTTGGAATTGATCAAAGCTTTAGTTTTATCCTTAAGAAATCTAGTCCAAGTATACTAGAGTAGTCATCTACTAATGATAGGGCTAGTAACGGTTTTCCTCGTAACTCCGTTGAGGACTACATTCTTAGCTTTGTGAATAGTGTAAGCTTGTTTTTCCTATTTTGCATGCATCATACAGTGTTGATTCAAACATTAAGCTTAGGTAAGATTCTAATTAAATCCTTAGAGGCCAACGATTGTATCGAGTCGCATATTTGCGGTGTCATAATCTCTATGCCACAAGGTGAAATTTTCATCAATCGTTGTTAGACAAATTTGATCCTTTAGCTTATTTCCTTAAATTTCATCACATATAAGCCTTTCTTCCTAATACCTTCCTACCTATGACTTTTACAGTCTTGGTGGATTTCCAATATCATGTTCAGAAAGTTACTATACACTTACTTGTAAACATATTTGTCCTATACTTAGCACTATTAAATCCTAAGTTATCAACATGTTCTAAATTATCAATTTTGAGAGAGTCATTAGAAATCGTACCTGTGCCAATGATGTACCGTGACGATACTTACCAAAAATGGACATTACCTCGTTACTATGCCTTGTAAGTGGAGAAGAGTTTTCGGTTACTCATAATGCTTAGAGCCATCGCTTTCTTGATCCATTCGTCGGGTCTCCAATCAACTCCAAGGCATATATATTTATTTAAGACAATAACTTAACTTTTGGTCACCAATATCTCATGGGTCCAAAGTTGTTAGTGCAAACATCCCTTGCATTTTAAGAATTGGTTGGATGTAAGATTGGAAGACACATTTCCTCATGGTGGCATGTAACTTTGAGTGGAAAGTTGTTTCCAATTTAGGGTAAGCCATGAGGTTGGTTTGTCGAACAGGTGTCTTTTGGTAGCGCGTGTTTTAGGACGAGAATAATTATTATTGACTCTTCTAGGAGGTGCAGTTTTTCATCTAAAATTGGGTTTAGAAAATCTAACTCTGGGTTTTGACAATGGCTTATAGAATTGTTTAACTTCATTGTCACTAGTAACGAGAACTTTGGCCATGTTTACAAGTATGTGTTTTGATCTAGGACCTAAAATGGATTTTTGAAAAGACACAGTTTTCTCAGATCCGGTCGTTGCTAGTGGTGGTCCCATATTTATTTTGGGGGCTTCCTGGTCATTTAGGGGGGCGCCAATATTTATGGGACCTCCATCAGAATACGCCTTTTTCTGAGCTTTCACAAATTTTATATCCTTAGTTCCACTAAATGATGCTTCAAATGAATTAAACCCTAAACCTAATTTATCATCGGAGGGTTTTTGATTACTAAACATTTCATTTAAGCAATGTGTACTCTTTTCAAATTTGTTTAATCTAGTAGATTCATCTTTAAATTTTTCATTCTCAATTTTAAGTACATGACACTTTGCACAATCGAGATCAACTCCCTTGTTTTTCTCGAGTGTGGACAATTTATCTTTTAATTCTCTAAGCTCATTTTCTAGACTATTTCTACTAGCTTTTAACTTTTTGTTTTTAATGATTATCTTTAGACTCATTTTACATAACTTATCATATTCGTTGTCTAAAGCTATATCATCAATTGATGAGTTTTCATCACTAAAGTAAGATGATTCGGAACATACCTCACTTGATGCGTGAGCTACAAGACATGTTTCATCTTTGACCTTTTCATCATCTTCTTCACCGCTATCGCTCCAAGAGCCACCGACAAAGGCTCTTCGATTCTTATCTTTCGGTGGTTTTGGAAATTCTCCAATAAGATGATTTGGGTCGCCACATCTAAAGCATTTTCTATCACCTTTACTGTTCTTGTCATTACGACTTCTTTGGAACGCCTTTTTGTCATTCTGAGGTTGTCTTACGAATCTACCACTTCTTTTAAAGAACTTCTTGAAGTCTCTTACCACCATGGCGTACTCTTCGTCTTCACTACCGGAAGTCGAACATTCTTCATTACTAGATTCTTTCTTAGCCTTTAAAGCAATAGATTTTCT